>CM059789.1:3071304-3328804 GCA_030435695.1 Brachymystax lenok tsinlingensis
ATGTTGTTTATCTTCCTGTAGTAGTGTAGAACAGGAGACACATGTTGTTAATCTTCCTGTACTAGTGTAGCTGTGGAACAGGAGACACATGTTGTTTATCTTCCTGTAGTAGTGTAGCTGTGGAACAGGAGACACATGTTGTTTATCTTCCTGTAGTAGTGTAGCTGTGGAACAGGAGACACATGTTGTTTATCTTCCTGTAGTAGTGTAGAACAGGGGACACATGTTGTTAATCTTCCTGTAGTAGTGTAGCTGTAGAACAGGAGACACATGTTGTTTATCTTCCTGTAGTAGTGTAGAACAGGAGACACATGTTGTTTATCTTCCTGTAGTAGTGTAACTGTACAACAGGAGACACATGTTGTTTATCTTCCTGTAGTAGTGTAGCTGTAGAACAGGAGACACATGTTGTTTATCTTCCTGTAGTAGTGTAGCTGTAGAACAGGAGACACATGTTGTTTATCTTCCTGTAGTAGTGTAGCTGTGGAACAGGAGACACATGTTGTTTATCTTCCTGTAGTAGTGTAGAACAGGAGACACATGTTGTTAATCTTCCTGTAGTAGTGTAGAACAGGAGACACATGTTGTTTATCTTCCTGTAGTAGTGTAGCTGTGGAACAGGAGACACATGTTGTTTATCTTCCTGTAGTAGTGTAGAACAGGAGACACATGTTGTTAATCTTCCTGTAGTAGTGTAGCTGTGGAACAGGAGACACATGTTGTTTATCTTCCTGTAGTAGTGTAGCTGTGGAACAGGAGACACATGTTGTTTATCTTCCTGTAGTAGTGTAGCTGTGGAACAGGAGACACATGTTGTTTATCTTCCTGTAGTAGTGTAGAACAGGGGACACATGTTGTTAATCTTCCTGTAGTAGTGTAGCTGTAGAACAGGAGACACATGTTGTTTATCTTCCTGTAGTAGTGTAGAACAGGAGACACATGTTGTTTATCTTCCTGTAGTAGTGTAACTGTACAACAGGAGACACATGTTGTTTATCTTCCTGTAGTAGTGTAGCTGTAGAACAGGAGACACATGTTGTTTATCTTCCTGTAGTAGTGTAGCTGTAGAACAGGAGACACATGTTGTTTATCTTCCTGTAGTAGTGTAGCTGTGGAACAGGAGACACATGTTGTTTATCTTCCTGTAGTAGTGTAGAACAGGAGACACATGTTGTTTATCTTCCTGTAGTAGTGTAGCTGTGGAACAGGAGACACATGTTGTTAATCTTCCTGTAGTAGTGTAGAACAGGAGACACATGTTGTTTATCTTCCTGTAGTAGTGTAGCTGTAGAACAGGAGACACATGTTGTTTATCTTCCTGTAGTAGTGTAGAACAGGAGACACATGTTGTTATCTTCCTGTAGTAGTGTAGAACAGGAGACACATGTTGTTAATCTTCCTGTAGCAGTGTAGCTGTATAACAGGAGACACATGTTGTTTATCTTCCTGTAGTAGTGTAGCTGTAGAACAGGAGACACATGTTGTTTATCTTCCTGTAGTAGTGTAGCTGTAGAACAGGAGACACATGTTGTTTATCTTCCTGTAGTAGTGTAGCTGTAGAACAGGAGACACATGTTGTTAATCTTTCTGTAGTAGTGTAGCTGTAGAACAGGAGACACATGTTGTTTATCTTCCTGTAGTAGTGTAGAACAGGAGACACATGTTGTTAATCTTCCTGTCGTAGTGTAGCTGTAGAACAGGAGACACATTTTGTTAATCTTTCTGTAGTAGTGTAGCTGTAGAACAGGAGACACATGTTGTTTATCTTCCTGTAGTAGTGTAGAACAGGAGACACATGTTGTTTATCTTCCTGTAGTAGTGTAGCTGTAGAACAGGAGACACATGTTGTTTATCTTCCTGTAGTAGTGTAGCTGTAGAACAGGAGACACATGTTGTTAATCTTCCTGTAGTAGTGTAGCTGTAGAAAAGGAGACACATGTTGTTAATCTTTCTTTAGTAGTGTAGCTGTAGAACAGGAGACACATGTTGTTTATCTTCCTGTAGTAGTGTAGAACAGGAGACACATGTTGTTAATATTCCTGTAGTAGTGTAGCTGTAGAACAGGAGACACATGTTGTTAATCTTTCTGTAGTAGTGTAGCTGTAGAACAGGAGACACATGTTGTTTATCTTCCTGTAGTAGTGTAGAACAGGAGACACATGTTGTTTATCTTCCTGTAGTAGTGTAGCTGTAGAACAGGAGACACATGTTGTTTATCTTCCTGTAGTAGTGTAGCTGTAGAACAGGAGACACATGTTGTTATCTTCCTGTAGTAGTGTAGAACAGGAGACACATGTTGTTAATCTTCCTGTAGCAGTGTAGCTGTATAACAGGAGACACATGTTGTTTATCTTCCTGTAGTAGTGTAGCTGTAGAACAGGAGACACATGTTGTTTATCTTCCTGTAGTAGTGTAGCTGTAGAACAGGAGACACATGTTGTTTATCTTCCTGTAGTAGTGTAGAACAGGAGACACATGTTGTTTATCTTCCTGTAGTAGTGTAGAACAGGAGACACATGTTGTTTATCTTCCTGTAGTAGTGTAGCTGTAGAACAGGAGACACATGTTGTTTATCTTCCTGTAGTAGTGTAGCTGTAGAACAGGAGACACATGTTGTTTATCTTCCTGTAGTAGTGTAGCTGTAGAACAGGAGACACATGTTGTTTATCTTCCTGTAGTAGTAGCTGTAGAACAGGAGACACATGTTGTTTATCTTCCTGTAGTAGTGTAGCTGTGGAACAGGAGACACATGTTGTTAATCTTCCTGTAGTAGTGTAGTAGAACAGGAGACACATGTTGTTTATCTTCCTGTAGTAGTGTAGTGTAGAACAGGAGACACATGTTGTTTATCTTCCTGTAGTAGTGTAGCTGTAGAACAGGAGACACATGTTGTTTATCTTCCTGTAGTAGTGTAGCTGTAGAACAGGAGACACATGTTGTTTATCTTCCTGTAGTAGTGTAGCTGTAGAACAGGAGACACATGTTGTTTATCTTCCTGTAGTAGTGTAGCTGTAGAACAGGAGACACATGTTGTTAATCTTTCTGTAGTAGTGTAGCTGTAGAACAGGAGACACATGTTGTTTATCTTCCTGTAGTAGTGTAGCTGTAGAACAGGAGACACATGTTGTTTATCTTCCTGTAGTAGTGTAGCTGTGGAACAGGAGACACATGTTGTTTATCTTCCTGTAGTAGTGTAGCTGTAGAACAGGAGACACATGTTGTTAATCTTTCCTGTAGTAGTGTAGCTGTAGAACAGGAGACACATGTTGTTTATCTTCCTGTAGTAGTGTAGAACAGGAGACACATGTTGTTAATATTCCTGTAGTAGTGTAGCTGTAGAACAGAGACACATGTTGTTAATTTAGTGTAGCGAGACACATGTTGTTAATCTTCTGTAGTAGTGTAGCTGTAGAACAGGAGACACATGTTGTTTATCTTCCTGTAGTAGTGTAGAACAGGAGACACATGTTGTTTATCTTCCTGTAGTAGTGTAGCTGTAGAACAGGAGACACATGTTGTTTATCTTCCTGTAGTAGTGTAGCTGTAGAACAGGAGACACATGTTGTTTAATCTTCCTGTAGTAGTGTAGCTGTAGAGACAGGAGACACATGTTGTTTATCTTCCTGTAGTAGTGTAGCTGTAGAACAGGAGACACATGTTGTTTATCTTCCTGTAGTAGTGTAGCTGTAGAACAGGAGACACATGTTGTTAATCTTTCTGTAGTAGTGTAGCTGTAGAACAGGAGACACATGTTGTTTATCTTCCTGTAGTAGTGTAGCTGTAGAACAGGAGACACATGTTGTTTATCTTCCTGTAGTAGTGTAGCTGTAGAACAGGAGACACATGTTGTTTATCTTCCTGTAGTAGTGTAGCTGTAGAACAGGAGACACATGTTGTTAATCTTCCTGTAGTAGTGTAGCTGTAGAACAGGAGACACATGTTGTTAATCTTCCTGTAGTAGTGTAGAACAGGAGACACATGTTGCTTATCTTCCTGTAGTAGTGTAGCTGTAGAACAGGAGACACATGTTGTTTATCTTTCCTGTAGTAGTGTAGCTGTAGAACAGGAGACACATGTTGTTTATCTTCCTGTAGTAGTGTAGCTGTAGAACAGGAGACACATGTTGTTTATCTTCCTGTAGTAGTGTAGCTGTAGAACAGGAGACACATGTTGTTTATCTTCCTGTAGTAGTGTAGCTGTAGAACAGGAGACACATGTTGTTTAATCTTCCTGTAGTAGTGTAGAACAGGAGACACATGTTGTTTATCTTCCTGTAGTAGTGTAGCTGTAGAACAGGAGACACATGTTGTTTATCTTCCTGTAGTAGTGTAGCTGTAGAACAGGAGACACATGTTGTTAATCTTCCTGTAGTAGTGTAGCTGTAGAACAGGAGACACATGTTGTTTATCTTTCCTGTAGTAGTGTAGCTGTAGAACAGGAGACACATGTTGTTTATCTTCCTGTAGTAGTGTAGCTGTAGAACAGGAGACACATGTTGTTTATCTTCCTGTAGTAGTGTAGCTGTAGGAACAGGAGACACATGTTGTTTATCTTCCTGTAGTAGTGTAGCTGTAGAACAGGAGACACATGTTGTTTATCTTCCTGTAGTAGTGTAGAACAGGAGACACATGTTGTTTATCTTCCTGTAGTAGTGTAGCTGTAGAACAGGAGACACATGTTGTTTATCTTCCTGTAGTAGTGTAGCTGTAGAACAGGAGACACATGTTGTTTATCTTCCTGTGTAGTGTAGTGTAGAACAGGAGACACATGTTGTTTATCTTCCTGTAGTAGTGTAGCTGTAGAACAGGAGACACATGTTGTTTATCTTCCTGTAGTAGTGTAGCTGTAGAACAGGAGACACATGTTGTTTATCTTCCTGTAGTAGTGTAGCTGTAGAACAGGAGACACATGTTGTTTATCTTCCTGTAGTAGTGTAGCTGTAGAACAGGAGACACATGTTGTTTATCTTCCTGTAGTAGTGTAGCTGTAGAACAGGAGACACATGTTGTTTATCTTCCTGTAGTAGTGTAGCTGTGAACAGGAGACACATGTTGTTTATCTTCCTGTAGTAGTGTAGAACAGGAGACACATGTTGTTTATCTTCCTGTAGTAGTGTAGCTGTAGAACAGGAGACACATGTTGTTTATCTTCCTGTAGTAGTGTAGCTGTAGACAGGAGACACATGTTGTTTATCTTCCTGTAGTAGTGTAGAACAGGAGACACATGTTGTTATTTATCTTCCTGTAGTAGTGTAGCTGTAGAACAGGAGACACATGTTGTTTATCTTCCTGTAGTAGTGTAGCTGTAGAACAGGAGACACATGTTGTTTATCTTCCCTGTAGTAGTGTAGAACAGGAGACACATGTTGTTTATCTTCCTGTAGTAGTGTAGAACAGGAGACACATGTTGTTTATCTTCCTGTAGTAGTGTAGCTGTAGAACAGGAGACACATGTTGTTTATCTTTCCTGTAGTAGTGTAGCTGTAGAACAGGAGACACATGTTGTTTATCTTCCTGTAGTAGTGTAGCTGTAGAACAGGAGACACATGTTGTTTATCTTCCTGTAGTAGTGTAGCTGTAGAACAGGAGACACATGTTGTTTATCTTCCTGTAGTAGTGTAGCTGTAGAACAGGAGACACATGTTGTTAATCTTCCTGTAGTAGTGTAGCTGTAGAACAGGAGACACATGTTGTTTATCTTTCCTGTAGTAGTGTAGCTGTAGAACAGGAGACACATGTTGTTTATCTTCCTGTAGTAGTGTAGCTGTAGAACAGGAGACACATGTTGTTTATCTTCCTGTAGTAGTGTAGCTGTAGAACAGGAGACACATGTTGTTTATCTTCCTGTAGTAGTGTAGCTGTAGAACAGGAGACACATGTTGTTTATCTTCCTGTAGTAGTGTAGCTGTAGAACAGGAGACACATGTTGTTTAATCTTCCTGTAGTAGTGTAGCTGTAGAAAAGGAGACACATGTTGTTAATCTTTCTTAGTAGTAGTAGCTGTAGAACAGGAGACACATGTTGTTAATATCTTCCTGTAGTAGTGTAGCTGTCAGGAGACACATGTTGTTTATCTTCCTGTAGTAGTGTAGCTGTAGAACAGGAGACACATGTTGTTAATCTTCCTGTAGTAGTGTAGTAGAACAGGAGACACATGTTGTTTATCTTCCTGTAGTAGTGTAGAACAGGAGACACATGTTGTTTCCTGTAGTAGTGTAGCTGTAGAACAGGAGACACATGTTGTTAATCTTCCTGTAGTAGTAGTGTAGAACAGGAGACACATGTTGTTTATCTTCCTGTAGTAGTGTAGCTGTAGAACAGGAGACACATGTTGTTAATCTTCCTGTAGTAGTGTAGCTGTAGAACAGGAGACACATGTTGTTTATCTTCCTGTAGTAGTGTAGAACAGGAGACACATGTTGTTAATCTTCCTGTAGTAGTGTAGCTGTAGAACAGGAGACACATGTTGTTTATCTTCCTGTAGTAGTGTAGCTGTAGAACAGGAGACACATGTTGTTTATCTTCCTGTAGTAGTGTAGCTGTAGAACAGGAGACACATGTTGTTTATCTTCCTGTAGTAGTGTAGCTGTAGAACAGGAGACACATGTTGTTTATCTTCCTGTAGTAGTGTAGCTGTAGAACAGGAGACACATGTTGTTTATCTTCCTGTAGTAGTGTAGCTGTAGAACAGGAGACACATGTTGTTTATCTTCCTGTAGTAGTGTAGCTGTAGAACAGGAGACACATGTTGTTTATCTTCCTGTAGTAGTGTAGCTGTAGAACAGGAGACACATGTTGTTTATCTTCCTGTAGTAGTAGTGTAGAACAGGAGACACATGTTGTTTATCTTCCTGTAGTAGTGTAGCTGTAGAACAGGAGACACATGTTGTTTATCTTCCTGTAGTAGTGTAGCTGTAGAACAGAGACACATGTTGTTTATCTTCCTGTAGTAGTGTAGTGTAGAACAGGAGACACATGTTGTTTATCTTCCTGTAGTAGTGTAGCTGTAGAACAGGAGACACATGTTGTTTATCTTCCTGTAGTAGTGTAGCTGTAGAACAGGAGACACATGTTGTTTATCTTCCTGTAGTAGTGTAGCTGTAGAACAGGAGACACATGTTGTTTATCTTCCTGTAGTAGTGTAGCTGTAGAACAGGAGACACATGTTGTTTAATCTTCCTGTAGTAGTGTAGCTGTAGAACAGAGAGACACATGTTGTTTATCTTCCTGTAGTAGTGTAGCTGTAGAACAGGAGACACATGTTGTTTATCTTCCTGTAGTAGTGTAGCTGTGGAACAGGAGACACATGTTGTTTATCTTCCTGTAGTAGTGTAGAACAGGAGACACATGTTGTTATCTTCCTGTAGTAGTGTAGAACAGGAGACACATGTTGTTTATCTTCCTGTAGTAGTGTAGCTGTAGAACAGGAGACACATGTTGTTAATCTTCCTGTAGTAGTGTAGCTGTAGAACAGGAGACACATGTTGTTTATCTTCCTGTAGTAGTGTAGCAGTGGAACAGGAGACACATGTTGTTTTAGTGTAGAACTACGTGATGAGAATCCTTGTTTTGAGCTTTAACTATACTCTGAGAAATGTGTTCTCTTCTGTCAGGTGTGTGTGTGTGTAAGAGAGAGAGAGAAATGGTGTGTGTGTGTGTGTGTGTGTGTGTGTGTGTGTGTGTGTGTGTGTGTGTGTGTGTGTGTGTGTGTGTGTGTGTGTGTGTGTGTGTGTGTGTGTGTGTTATCCTCATCCCGCGTCATGTCGGCCCTCCGGCTGGCTTCCTTTGTTGAGTTACAAAAGCACCGTTCAGATACAACAAATGAGCCTCTCTCTTTTCTTCTGTGGTGGTGTTATTTGTGTTTGGATTCATTCTTCTTCTTCTTCTTCTTCTTCTTCTTCTTCTTCTTCTTCTTCTTCTTCTTCTTCTTCTGTGGTGTTGTTGTTTAGGCATCAGCCTGCTGATCCCTCCAGAGGCCATCCCCAGGGGAAAGATCTATGAGATATATCTCACCGCTCAGAGGAAAGAAGATTTAAGGTGGGGCTCTTTAACTCTGACTAACTGGCTGGCACTGTTCCACACGCACACACACGCACACACACACACACACACACACACATATTTAGAGACACACATGCACACACACACATATTTACAGACACACATGCACACACACACATATTTACAGACACACATGCACACACACACATATTTACAGACACACATGCACACACACACACACACACACACACATGCACACACACACACACATACCCACACAGAAGAACAGTAGTAAATTAGGATTCAGTAGTTTAATACCATAGAGTAAGACTGTAGTTTATTCTCAGTAGTTTATTACCATAGAGTAAGACTGTAGTTTATTCTCAGTAGTTTATCACCATAGAGTAAGACTGTAGTTTATTCTCAGTAGTTTAATACCATAGAGTAAGAGTGTAGTTTATTCTCAGTAGTGTATTGCCATAGAGTAATACTAGTTTATTCTCAGTAGTTTATTACCATAGAGTAATACTAGTTTATTCTCAGTAGTTTATTACCATAGAGTAAGACTGTAGTTTATTCTCAGTAGTTTAATACCATAGAGTAAGAGTGTAGTTTATTCTCAGTAGTGTATTGCCATAGAGTAATACTAGTTTATTCTCAGTAGTTTATTGCCATATAGTATGACTGTAGTTTATTCTCAGTAGTTTATTACCTTATAGTATGCCTGTAGTTTATTCTCAGTAGTTTATTGCCATATAGTACCACTGTAGTTTATTCTCAGTAGTTTATTACCATAGAGTAAAACTGTAGTTTATTCTCAGTAGTTTATTGCCATAGAGTGCGACTGTAGTTTATTCTCAGTAGTTTATTGCCATATAGTAATACTGTAGTTTATTCTCAGTAGTTTATTACCATAGAGTAAGACTAGTTTATTCTCAGTAGTTTATTACCATAGAGTAATACTAGTTTATTCTCAGTAGTTTATTACCATAGAGTAATACTAGTTTATTCTCAGTAGTTTATTACCATAGAGTAAGACTAGTTTATTCTCAGTAGTTTATTACCATATAGTAATACTGTAGTTTATTCTCAGTAGTTTATTACCATAGAGTATGACTGTAGTTTATTCTCAGTAGTTATTACTGTAACATCATACATCTAGATGTTAATAAACTACTTTATTCTTCACACTGTATGGCCTTGTTAACAATGATCAATGCAGCTCACAGCAACAGTACCAGTGAGCCAGCTCCTCTGATGTCGAGGTTCTACCACTTGCTAGCTACTGCAGATTATCTAGATCTATGATGGTAAAGTAGACCTGCCTCAGATCCTCAACGACTGTAAACAACTCATGATTAAAACCCTGCTGTCTTACCTTCCTCCACAAACCTCTCTCTCACACTAACTCTCTCTCACACTAACTCTCTCTCACCCCTAACTCTCTCTCTCACCCCTAACTCTCTCTCTCACCCCTAACTCTCTCTCACCCCTAACTCTCTCTCACCCCTAACTCCCTCCCACCCCTAACTCTCTCCCACCCCTAACTCTCTCCCACCCCTAACTCTCTCTCACCCCTAACTCTCTCTCACCCCTGACTCTCTCTCACCCCTAACTCTCTCCTCACCCTAACTCCCTCTCCCACCCCTAACTCTCTCCCACCCCTAACTCTCTCTCTCACCCCTAACTCTCTCCCACCCCTAACTCTCTCTCTCACCCTAACTCTCTCTCACCCTAACTCTCTCTCTCACCCCTAACTCTCTCTCTCACCCCTAACTCTCTCTCACCCCTAACTCTCTCTCACCCCTAACTCTCTCTCCCACCCCTAACTCTCTCCCACCCCTAACTCCTCTCTCCCACCCCCTAATCCTCTCTCTCACCCTAACTCTCTCTACCCCCTAACTCTCTCTCTCTCACTCCCTAACTCTCTCAACCCCTAACTCTCTCTCACCCCTAACTCTCTCTCTCCTCACTCCCTCTAACTCACTCTCTCTCAACTCCCTAACTCTCTCTCAATTCCTAACTCTCTCCCACCCTAACTTTCTCCCACCCCTAACTCTCTCTCACCCCTAACTCTCTCTCTCACCCCTAACTCTCTCTCACCCCCCAACTCTCTCTCACCCCTAACTCTCTCTCCCAACCCTAACTCCCTCTCTCACCCCTAACTCTCTCTCTCTCACCCCTAACTCTCTCTCTCACCCCTAACTCCCTCTCCCACCCCCAACCCTCTCTCACCCCTAACTCTCTCTCTCAACCCTAACCCTCTCTCTCAATTCCCTAACTCTCTCTCTACTCCTAACTCTCTCTCTCACCCCCTAACTCTCTCTCTCACCCTGAACTTCCTCTCTCTCTCACCCCTAACTCTCTCTCACCCTAACTCTCTCCCTCTCATTCCTAACTCCCCTCTCCCCACCCCAACCCCCTCTCTCACCCCTAACTCTCTCTCACCCTAATCCTCTCTCTAACCCTAACTCTCTCTCTCACCCCTAACTCTCTCTCTCCCACTCCCTAACTCTCTCTCACCCCTGAACTCTCTCCTCTCACACCCTAACTCTCTCTCTCACCCTAACTCTCTCTCTCCCACCCCCTAATTTCCTCTCCTCTCACCCTAACTCTCTCTCTTCACCTAATCCCCTCTCTCCCACTCCTAACTCTCTCTCACCCTAACTCCTCTCCCACTCCCTAACTCTCTCTCACCCCTAACTCCCTCTCTCCCACCCCTAACTCTCTCCCCACCCCTAACCCCTCCCACCCCTAACTCTCCTCCCACCCCTAACTCCCTCTCTCTCACCCCCCAACTCTCTCTCACCCCCCCTAACTCTCTCTCCCACCCCTAACTCTCTCTCTCACCCCTAACTCCCTCTCTCCCACCCTAACTCTCTCTCACCCCTAACTCTCTCCCACCCCAACTCTCTCTCACCCCTAACTCTCTCTCACCCCTAACTCTCTCTCACCCTAACTCTCTCTCTCCTCAACCCCCTAACTCCCTCTCTCAACTTAACTCTCTCTCCCACCCCTAACTCTCTCTCACCCTAACTCTCTCTCACCCCTAACTCTCTCTCTCACCCCTAACTCTCTCTCACCCTAACTCTCTCTCAATTCCCCTAACTCTCTTTCCTCTCCACCCTAACTCTCTCCCAATTCCTCTAACTCTCTCTCTCACCCCTAACTTCTCTCTCACCCCTAACTCTCTCTCACCCTAACTCTCTCTCTCACCCCTAACTCTCTCTCACCCTAACTCTCTCTCTCACCCCTAACTCTCTCTCACCCTAACTCTCTCTCTCACCCTAACTCTCTCTCACCCTAACTCTCTCTCTCACCCTAACTCTCTCTCCCACCCCTAATTCTCTCTCACCCTAACTCTCTCTCACCCTAACTCTCTCTCCCACTCCTAACTCTCTCTCACCCTAACTCTCTCCCACTCCTAACTCTCTCTCACCCCTAACTCTCTCTCACCCCTAACTCTCTCCCACCCCTAACTCTCTCCCACCCCTAACTCTCTCTCTCACCCCTAACTCTCTCTCACCCCTAACTCTCTCTCACCCCTAACTCTCTCCCACCCCTAACTCTCTCTCTCACCCCCTAACTCTCTCTCTCACCCCTAACTCTCTCCCAACCCTAACGCCTCTCCCCAATTCCCTAACTCTCTCTCACCCATAACTCTCTCTCACCCCTAACTCTCTCCCACCCCTAACTCTCTCCCACCCCAACCTCTTCCTCAACACCACCTCTCCCCTCTGCCCCTACCCCCTACTCTCACCAAACCCTTCCCCACTACCCACCATCCGACCTCTCCTCCCCTCTCTCCTCTGCCCCCTACCCCCTACCCTCACCTAAGCCTTCCCTACTACCCACCAACCGACTCCTCTCCTCCCCTCTGCCCCCTACCCCCTACCCCCTACCCTCTACCTAACCCCTCCCCATTACCCACCTACCAACCCCTCCTCCCGTCTCCCTTCTGCCCCCTACCGTCACCCAACCCTTCCCCACTACCCACCTACCAACCCCTCCTCCCGTCTCCCTTCTGCCCCCTACCGTCACCTAACCCTTCCTCCCCTCTGCCTGCTTCCCATAACCCCTCCTTTCTCCACCCATGCAGAGTTACCTCCTGGCGGGCTGCCAGACCCTGCTGAGTCCCATAGTGAGCTGTGGTCCTCCGGGGTGGTTCTGACGCCGCCCACCATTCTCAGTGTACTGACCATTGTTCCGACGCCTGTCCTGAGAACTGGGCCGTCAGGCTGAAGAAACAGAACTACGAAGGCCTGGGAGGTGAGAACATGTATTCACACAGGAGAGGAGATGGACTATAGCTAGATTACGTTATTTTATATACTCTTTTTTTGCAGGCTTTTGTTCCAACCCAACTAACACAGCTTATTCAACTGATAACGGTCTGAATTTAAACTTGTAAAACCCAGAGCTACTGTTCCTATCTCTGTTTTTTTTGATAAAACAGCCCGTGACCGGGAACCTCATCGGAAGGCGCACAATTGTCCCATGGTCATCCAGGGGGAAGGGTAGGATCTTTACCAGCAGGGGGCGCTTTCCTTTGCTCATCGCGCTCTAGCCACTCCTTGTGGCAGGGCTGGGCCTCTGCAAGCTAACTTCTGTTGTCAGTCTAACAGTGTTTTCCTCCGACACGTTGGTGCGGCTGACATCCCCGGGAGTTTTAGTGCGAGCAGTGTGATACGAAGTAGTGTGGCCAGGCAGGTCATGTTTCAGAGGACGCATGACTCGACTTTCGCCTCTCCGGAGCCCATTGGGGAGTTGCAGTTTAAGGAGCGAAGGACGAATTCGGGGGGTGGGGGTGGGGGATGGGGTAAACAAATTGCCGCTATGTGGCCATGCCACACTGAACACGCTTGATCACGGAAAACTAAGCAGGTTCGGACCAGGTTAGTACTTGGATGGGAGATCGCCTGGGAATACCAGGTGCTATAAGCAAAACATGTCATGTATGTTATTTAATGTTATTCAAGTGCATACCATACTTTTCCAAAAGGAATTCAATTCTTTCTTCAAATGTCTCCTCTGTCACTTAAATTGCATAAATTGGTACTTCTTAAAGTTCTTAAACCCTGTGTTTCTGACCCCCCTGACACCAATTACAAAGACCCCTCTATAAAGTACTGTCCCCTGGGCTACAGAGCAGTTCCCCTCTCTACTCTACCTGTAGACTACATTAGAAAGCAGTGCAGTGATCCAACCTCCCCTCACCTTCATATCAATTATTCAATGTCTGTGTGTCTGGTCAGGAATACTGTATGTCAAAGAGTAGTGACAGAGAGAGGTAGAGTGAGAGAGTGTGATGTGGAGGGGGGGAAGGAGAGAGAAGAAAGGCTATGTGCACACTGCCCACAAAATGAGGTGTACACTGAGCTGCACTTCTTAACCTCCTGCCAAACGTATGACCATATTAGAGACACATATTTTCCACTGATTACACAGATCCACAAAGAATTTGAAAACAAATCCAATTTTGATAAACTCCCATATCTACTGGGTGAAATACCACAGTGTGCCATCACAGCATCAAGATGTGTGACCTGTTGCCCCAAGAAAAGGGCAACCAGTGAAGAACAAACACCATTGTAAATACAACCTATATTTATGCCTATTTTCCCTTTGGCACTTTAACTATTTTCACATTGTTACAGCACTGTATATATACATAATATGACATTTGAAATGTCTTTATTCTTTTGGAACTTTTGTGAGTGTAATGTTTATTTTTAATTGTTATTGTTTATTTCACTTTTGTTTATTATCCACTTCAATTGCTTTGGCAATGTTAACATATGTTTCCCATGCCAATAAAGCCCTTACATTTAATTGAAATTGGAGAGAGAGAGAGAGAGAGAGAGAGAGAGAGAGAGAGAGAGAGAGAGAGAGAAACTGCTAGTATTGGTATTCGGCAATGATGTTTAGGCCGAGGTATGTATCGTTTTTTGTGTGCTCCAGAGAAACAGCGTCTAGGTGGAATTTGTATTTGTGGTCCTGGCAACTGGACCTTTTTTGGAACACCATTATTTTGGTCTCACTGAGATTTGACAGAACCTGTGATGAAAGTCCAGAGCCCAGGTCTGACAGAATCTGTGCAGAAGATCTAAGTACTGCTGTAGACCCTCTTTGGTTGGGTACAGAAGCACCAGATCATCAGCAAACAGTAGACATTTGACCGGGTGCTGCAGACTGTTCTAGTGCCATCGCCAATTAGTTGAAATATATGTTGAAGAGGGTGGGGCTTAAGCTGCATCCCTGTATCACCCCACGGCCCTGTGGGAAGAAATGTGTTTGTTTTTTGCCAATTTTAACCGCACACTTGTTTGTTTACATGGATTTTATAATGTTGCATGTTTTCTTTCCCCAACACCACTTTCCATCAGTTTGTATAGCAGAACCTCATGCCAATGCTCATGTATGTGACCAAATACTTATTTTCGACCATAATTTGCAAATACATTCATAAAAAATCCTACAATGTGATTTTCTGGATTTTTGTTCCTCATTTTGTCTGTCATAGTTGAAGTGTACCTATGATGAAAATTACAGGCCTCTCTCATCTTTTTAAGTGTGAGAACATGCACAATTGGTGGCTGACTAAATACTTTTTTTCCCCACTGTATGTAGCGAAGGCCACCCGACTAGAGCATACAGGTCACAGTGGTGGGTGGTATATGGGGCTTTGGTGACAAAACGGATGGCACTGTGATAGACTGCATCCAAAAAAGTATTTGATCCCCTGATTTTGTACGTTTGCCCACTGACAAAGAAATGATCAGTCTATAATTTTAATGGTAGGTTTATTTGAACAGTGAGAGACAGAATAACAACAAAAAGATCCAGAAAAACGTATGTGAAAAATGTTTTAAATTGATTTGCATTTTAATGAGGGAAATAAGTATTGGAGTTAGAGTTACAGGATGTCAATTTCTCTTTGCCTTTCCTAACTGTGTGTATTGGTTCCTGACTTCCCTGAAAAGTTGCATATCGCGGGGACTATTCGATGCTAGTGCAGTACGCCACAGGATGTTTTTGGTCGAGGGCAGTCAGGTCTGGAGTGAACCAGGGGCTATATCTGTTCTTAGTTCTACATTTTTTTAAAGGGGCATGCTTATTTAAGATGGTGAGGAAGGCACTTTTAAAGAACAACCAGGCATGACGGGATGAGGTCAATATCCTTCCAGGATACCCGGGCCAGGTCGATTAGAAAGGCCTGCTCGCAGAAGTGTTTTAGGGAGCGTTTGACAGTGATGAGGGGAGGTCGTTTGACTGCGGACTAGTTCCGAACATGCAGTAATACAGTTGTATCTAACAAGTAATCTAACAATTTCACAACAACTACCTTATACACATAAGAGTAAAGGAATGAATAAGAATATGTACATATAAATATATGGATGAGCGATGGCCGAACGACATAGGCAAGATGCAGTAGATGGTAAGAGTACAGTATATACATATGAGATGAGTAATGTAGGATATGTAAACATTATATAAAATGGCATCGTTTAAAATGCCTACTGATACATTTATTACATCCATTAAATTATCTAGAGATTTGAGTCGATGGCCGAACGACATAGGCAAGATGCAGTAGGTGGTTTAGAGTACAGTATATACATTTGAGATGAGTAATGTAGGATATGTAAACATTATATGAAGTGGCATCGTTTAAAATGGCTACTGATGCGCCTTCTTCACCACGCTGTCTGTGTGGGTGGACCATTTCAGTTTGTTCGTGATGTGTACGCCGAGGAACTTAAAACTTTCCACCTTCTCCACTACTGTCCCGTCGATGTGGATAGGGGGGTGCTCCCTCTGCTGTTTCCTGAAGTCCACGACCATCTCCTTAGTTTTGTTGACGTTGAGTGAGAGGTTATTTTCCTGACACCACACTCCGAGGGCCCTCACCTCCTCCCTGTAGGCCGTCTCGTCGTTGTTGGTAATCAAGCCTACCACTGTAGTGTTGTCAGCAAACTTGATGATTGAGTTGGAGGTGTGCTTGGCCACGTAGTCATTGGTGAACAGGGAGTACAGGAGAGGGCTGAGAACGCACCCTTTTGGGGCCCCAGTGTTGAGGATCAGCGGGGTGGAGAAGATGTTTGGAGGGTACTATGGTGTTAAATGCTGAGCTGTAGTCGATGAACAGCATTCTTACATAGGTATTTCTCTTGTCCAGATGGGTTAGGGCAGTGTGCAGTGTGATTGTGATTGTGTCGTCTGTGGACCTATTGCTATGGTAAACAAATTGGAGTGGGTCTAGGGTGTCAGGTAGGATGGAGGTGATATGCTCCTTAACTAGTCTCTCAAAGCACTTCATGATGACGGAAGTGAGTGCTACGGGGCGATAGTAATTTAGCTCAGTTACCTTCGCTTTCTTGGGAACAGAAACAATGGTGGCCATCTTAAAGCATGTGGGGACAGCAGACTGGGATAGGGACTGATTGAATATGTCCGTAAACACACCAGCCAGCTGGTCTGCACATGCTCTGAGGACACGGCCAGGGATGCCATCTGGACTAGCAGCCTTGCGAGGGTTAACACATTTAAATGTTTTACTCACGTTGGCTGCGGTGAAGGAGAGCTTCTTCAATTACATCGAGCTGATTTTCTGATGTGCTGTTCCTTCTTTTTCCGTTGTGGATTTCTGTATTGTTTAAGTGATTGGCCATAGTGAAGGCGTAGACTCAGGTTTTCTGGGTCTATATGGTTTTGGTTGGATTTTGGTCTCAACTTCTTTCTTAGGATTTTGCCTTCTTCATTATTAAACCATTTGTCATTGTTGTTAATTTTCTTAGAGCTGCAGGAGTTGTGACCCGTTTTTGTTGGTAATGTTGTCATAGTTGTGTGTAGGGGGGCACATTGAATCGCCGAACTAGCTTCAATGTCATACAGCACTCCTTCCGTGGCCTCCAACTGCTCCTAAGCGCTAGTAAAACCAAAAGCCAACATCTCCTTTGGTCGCCTTTCCTTCCAGTTCTCTGCTGCCAGTGACTGGAACGAATTGCAAAAATTGCTGAAGCTGGAGACTTATATCTCCCTCACTAACTTTAAACATCAGCTATCTGAGCAGCTACCCGATCGCTGCAGCTGTAGATTGTCCATCTGTAAATAGCCCACCCAATCTACCTACCTCATCCCCATGTTTTTATTTACTTTCCTGCTCTTTTGCACACCAGTATCTCACCACCGTGTGGTGCCAGGACAACAAACTCTTTCCAGGTGGTAAGGGTAGGTAACAACACATCCGCCACGCTGATCCTCAACACAGAGGCCCCTCAGGGGTACGTGCTCAGTCCTGTCCTGTACTCCCTGTTCACTCATGACTGCACGGCCAGGCACGACTCCAACACCATCATTAAGTTTTCCGATGACACAACAGTGGTAGGCCTGATTACTGACAACGACGAGACAGCCTATAGAGAGGAGGTCATAGGTCATTCTCATCGATGGGGCTGAAGTGGAGCAGGTTGAGAGCTTCAAGTTCCTTGGAGTCCACATCAACAACAAGCTAGAATGGTCCAAACACACCAAGACAGTCGTGAAGAGGGCACGACAAAGCCTATTCCACCTCAGGAGACTAAAAAGATTTAGCATGGGTCCTGAGATCCTCAAAAGGTTCTACAGCTGCAACATCGAGAGCATCCTGACTGGTTGCATCACTGCCTGGTACGCCAATTGCTCCGCCTCTGACCGCAAGGCACTACAGAGGGTAGTGCGTACGGCCCAGTACATCACTGGGGCTAAGCTGCCTGCCATCCAGGACCTCTACACCAGGCGGTGTCAGAGGAAGGCCCTAAAATTGTCAAAGACCCCAGCCACCCCAGTCATAGACTGTTCTCTCTACTACCGCATGGCAAGCAGTACCAGAGTGCCAAGTCTAGGACAAAAGACTTCTCAACAGTTTTACCCCCAAGCCATAAGACTCCTCCATAAGACTCCTCCTAATCAGACTCCCCCGCTGCTGCTACTTTCTGTTTATCATATACGATAGTCACTTTAACCATAACTACATGTACATATTACCTCAATCAGCCTGACTAACCGGTGTCTGTATATAGCCTCTCTACTGTATATAGCCTCTACTGTATATAGCCTCTCTACTGTATATAGCCTCTACTGTATATAGCCTCTCTACTGTATATAGCCTCTACTGTATATAGCCTCTCTACTGTATATAGCCTCTACTGTATATAGCCTCTCTACTTTACATAGCCTCTCTACTGTATATAGCCTGTCTACTGTATATAGCCTCTCTACTGTATATAACCTCTCTACTGTATATAGCCCCTCTACTGTATATAGCCTCTCTACTGTATATAGCCTCTCTACTGTATATAGCCTCTACTGTATATAGCCTCTCTACTGTATATAGCCTCTACTGTATATAGCCTCTCTACTTTACATAGCCTCTCTACTGTATATAGCCTGTCTACTGTATATAGCCTCTCTACTGTATATAACCTCTCTACTGTATATAGCCCCTCTACTGTATATAGCCTCTCTACTGTATATAGCCTCTACTGTATATAGCCTCTCTACTGTATATAGCTTCGCTACTGTATATAGCCTCTCTACTGTATATAGCCCCTCTACTGTATATAGCCTCTCTACTGTATATAGCCTCTCTACTGTATATAGCCCCTCTACTGTATATAGCCTCTCTACTGTATATAGCCTCTACTGTATATAGCCTCTCTACTGTATATAGCTTCGCTACTGTATATAGCCTCTCTACTGTATATAGCCTGTCTACTGTATATAGCCCCTCTACTGTATATAGCCCCTCTACTGTATATAGCCTCTCTACTGTATATAGCCTCGCTACTGTATATAGCCTCCCTACTGTATATAGCCTCGCTACTGTATATAGCCTGTCTACTGTATATAGCCTCTCTACTGTATATAGCCTGTCTACTGTATATAGCCCCTCTACTGTATATAGCCCCTCTACTGTATATAGCCTCTCTACTGTATATAGCCCCTCTCCTGTATATAGCCTCTCTACTGTATATAGCCTCTCTACTGTATATAGCCCCTCTACTGTATATAGCCTGTCTACTGTATATAGCCTCTCTACTGTATATAGCCCCTCTACTGTATATAGCCTCTCTACTGTATATAGCCCCTCTACTGTATATAGCCCCTCTACTGTATATAGCCTCTACTGTATATAGCCTCTCTACTGTATATAGCCTCTACTGTATATAGCCTCCCTACTGTATATAGCCTCGCTACTGTATATAGCCTCCCTACTGTATATAGCCTGTCTACTGTATATAGCCTCTCTACTGTATATAGCCTGTCTACTGTATATAGCCCCTCTACTGTATATAGCCCCTCTACTGTATATAGCCTCTACTGTATATAGCCTCCCTACTGTATATAGCCTGTCTACTGTATATAGCCTCTCTACTGTATATACTGTATATAGCCTCCCTACTGTATATAGCCTCTCTACTGTATATAGCCTCCCTACTGTATATAGTCTCCCTACTGTATATAGCCTCTCTACTATATATAGCCTCTCTACTGTATATAGCCTCGCTACTGTATATAGCCTCTACTGTATATAGCCTCGCTACTGTATATAGCCTCTACTGTATATAGCCTCTCTACTGTATATAGCCTCTCTACTGTATATAGCCCCTCTACTGTATATAGCCTCTCTACTGTATATAGCCCCTCTACTGTATATAGCCTCCCTACTGTATATAGCCCCTCTACTGTATATAGCCTCGCTACTGTATATAGCCTCCCTACTGTATATAGCCCCTCTACTGTATATAGCCTCGCTACTGTATATAGCCTCTCTACTGTATATAGCCCCTCTACTGTATATAGCCTCGCTACTGTATATATTGCTTTTTATTTCTTTACTTACCTATTGTTCACCTAATACCTTTTTTATAATTTATTGCACTGTTGGTTAGAGCCTGTATTCAGCATTTCACTGTAAGGTCTACACCTGTTGTATTCAGCATTTCACTGTAAGGTCTACACCTGTTGTATTCAGCATTTCACTGTAAGGTCTACACCTGTTGTATTCAGCATTTCACTGTAAGGTCTACACCTGTTGTATTCAGCATTTCACTGTAAGGTCTACACCTGTTGTATTCAGCATTTCACTGTAAGGTCTACACCCTGTTGTATTCAGCATTTCACTGTAAGGTCTACACCTGTTGTATTCAGCATTTCACTGTAAGGTCTACACCTGTTGTATTCAGCATTTCACTGTAAGGTCTACACCTGTTGTATTCAGCATTTCACTGTAAGGTCTACACCTGTTGTATTCAGCATTTCACTGTAAGGTCTACACCTGTTGTATTCAGCATTTCACTGTAAGGTCTACACCTGTTGTATTCAGCATTTCACTGTAAGGTCTACAGCTGTTGTATTCGGCGCACGTGACAAATAAAACTTTGATTTGATTTGATTTGCAAATCATCATCTGCTAAATTGTAATTTCTTCGCTACTATGGCCTATTTATTGCCTACCTCCACTATACCATTTTCTATTGTGTTATTGACTGTACGCTTGTTTATTCCATGTGTAACTCTGTGTTGATGTTTGTCCCCCCTGTGTGCTGAGGGTCTCAGGTTCTTGTCCGGTTCTGGCATTTAGGTCGCCACTGACCTGTACATGTCCCTGGGCCTGGGAAATGATTGATTTCTCCCTTCCAGGATGGAGAAGCTGTCTTCATTAAAGTATTGGGATTCTAGTGGGGGATGTAGGTAGCACACAGGAGGACATTTTTCTCTGTTGAGAACATTTCCCTTTGAATTTCTTGCCAGATGTAAAATGTTCCTGTTATGACTAATTTAATAGTGAGTGAGTTAAGAGTGAGTTAAGTCTGCTCTATATCAAATTAGCATACCCCCTGAGTCTCTTCCCTGTTTCACACCTGGTAGTTTGGTGGATGGGACTACCATCTCTCTGTAACCTAGAGGGCAACTAGTGGGTCCATCTCCTCTATACCAGCTCTCTGTAACCTAGAGGGCAACCAGTGGGTCCATCTCCTCTAGACCATGTTTCTTGTAGGATGACAATGTCTGTATTTCTGATTTATTTGATGAAGTCCAGGTTCCTGCTCTTTAGTCCAAAGGCAGATGACCTCAGGCCTTGGATATTCCAGGATAAGATAGTGAACGTTTTTTGTGTCCAATGTTGTTAGTCGTGTGGTTTGGCCTCAGACCAGTTAGTGTGAGCAGAGCCTGCTGAGCATCTGGTACATACCATTGGCTTGGGCTAGTGTAAGAGTGGTGGCTGGGCCTGTTTGCCTGCTTACGGCCTGGGCGCATGTGTGACTTTCATGTTGAGGCCCTCTCTGCGGGAGTGGGGGGCATGGGGTGGGCAGGAGGGGCATAGGTCTGATCTGAGGGGGCCTAAATGAGGTGTGGGCATGGTTGGTTTGGGGGTAGAGTGTCTTGCTGGTTGATCTACTGTGTGAGGTGTCGGGTCTTCGGTTGAGGGCGATGTCCTTTAGGGTCCTGGCCGAAGGTGGGTACTGCTGCCTTTGTATAGGTGGACCTGGTCATAAAGGCTGTTCCAGTCCAGGGTGGAGTGGTGGAACTGGTAAACATTTGTTTTTGAGGAACTGTCACGGGAAATATTTGCGCTTACCCGCTGTATGGTAGCAGGGTGGAAGTATTTTCGTGGTATCAGGGTGGAGATAACCGCTTGTACATTGGGGAAAGTAGAAGAAGCTTTTTCAATGCTCTCAAGGAAAAGGGTGGCTACATTTATTTTGATTTGTTTAAAACTTTTCTGGTTACTACATGATTCCATATGTGTTATTTCAGAGTTGTGATGTCTTCACTATTATTCTACAATGTAGAAAATAGTACAAATAAAGAAAAACCCTGGAATCAGTAGGTGTGTCCAAACTCTTGACTGCTGTAGCGTGTCCTGTCAGTCTGTTGAGCTGTAGCGTGTCCTGTCAGTCTGTTGAACTGTAGCGTGTCCTGTCAGTCTGTTGAACTGTAGCGTGTCCTGTCAGTCTGTTGAACTGTAGCGTGTCCTGTCAGTCTGTTGAGCTGTAGCGTGTCCTGTCAGTCTGTTGAGCTGTAGCGTGTCCTGTCAGTCTGTTGAACTGTAGCGTGTCCTGTCAGTCTGTTGAGCTGTAGCGTGTCCTGTCAGTCTGTTGAGCTGTAGCGTGTCCTGTCAGTCTGTTGAACTGTAGCGTGTCCTGTCAGTCTGTTGAACTGTAGCGTGTCCTGTCAGTCTGTTGAGCTGTAGCGTGTCCTGTCAGTCTGTTGAACTGTAGCGTGTCCTGTCAGTCTGTTGAGCTGTAGCGTGTCCTGTCAGTCTGTTGAGCTGTAGCGTGTCCTGTCAGTCTGTTGAGCTGTAGCGTGTCCTGTCAGTCTGTTGAGCTGTAGCGTGTCCTGTCAGTCTGTCGAGCTGTAGCGTGTCCTGTCAGTCTGTTGAACTGTAGCGTGTCCTGTCAGTCTGTTGAACTGTAGCGTGTCCTGTCAGTCTGTCGAACTGTAGCGTGTCCTGTCAGTCTGTCGAACTGTGTGTCCTGTCAGTCTGTTGAGCTGTAGCGTGTCCTGTCAGTCTGTTGAACTGTAGCGTGTCCTGTCAGTCTGTCGAACTGTAGCGTGTCCTGTCAGTCTGTCGAACTGTAGCGTGTCCTGTCAGTCTGTCGAACTGTAGCGTGTCCTGTCAGTCTGTTGAGCTGTAGCGTGTCCTGTCAGTCTGTTGAGCTGTAGCGTGTCCTGTCAGTCTGTTGAACTGTAGCGTGTCCTGTCAGTCTGTCGAACTGTAGCGTGTCCTGTCAGTCTGTCGAACTGTAGCGTGTCCTGTCAGTCTGTCGAACTGTAGCGTGTCCTGTCAGTCTGTTGAGCTGTAGCGTGTCCTGTCAGTCTGTTGAGCTGTAGCGTGTCCTGTCAGTCTGTTGAGCTGTAGCGTGTCCTGTCAGTCTGTTGAATTGTAGCGTGTCCTGTCAGTCTGTCGAACTGTAGCGTGTCCTGTCAGTCTGTCGAACTGTAGCGTGTCCTGTCAGTCTGTTGAGCTGTAGCGTGTCCTGTCAGTCTGTTGAGCTGTAGCGTGTCCTGTCAGTCTGTTGAGCTGTAGCGTGTCCTGTCAGTCTGTCGAGCTGTAGCGTGTCCTGTCAGTCTGTTGAGCTGTAGCGTGTCCTGTCAGTCTGTTGAGCTGTAGCGTGTCCTGTCAGTCTGTTGAGCTGTAGCGTGTCCTGTCAGTCTGTTGAGCTGTAGCGTGTCCTGTCAGTCTGTTGAGCTGTAGCGTGTCCTGTCAGTCTGTTGAATTGTTTCGGCAGGTGGAGCAGCCAGCTCTCTTCACATTTCTCTTGTCTCTCCCTCTCTCTAAATCTCTTTAATCCAATATTTACTGGATGTTACATCTCTCCTTTCTCTCATCTTAGTTCTTCTTTCTCTCCAGAAGCAGTTTTGTTGCCAGGAAACTAGAGTCCTCTTTCATGTGGTCTGAATTATTTAGTCGATTGTTAAAGTTCTATCGCTGTCCACACACGCACCGTCACCCCACTACCACACACACACACCCTGCCCCTAACCCCTACACCTCTCTCTCTCTCTCTATCCCCAGGACGTCTTAATGATAGGAGAGGAGTTGACCTCAGAGCCGTACTACTGTCAGTTGGAGGCAGAGACGTGCAGAGTGTTCTCGGAGCAGTTGGGTCGTTTCTCTCTGGTGGGAGAATCTCTAAACATGGCCGCAGCTAAGCGTCTCCGCCTGGTGCTCTTCTCTGACGCGTACTGCTCTACCCTGGAGTATAACATCAGAGTCTACTGCATGGATGATACACAAGATGTCTTCAAGGTAAGGAACCCAGATTCATGCGTGTACGTACTGTACACCCACGGACGCAGACAGACACAGACACGCACAAATGCATACGCACACACTTTTAGAACCTCACTGAGGTGCTGTTTCATCCTGTCTATTAAAGGCACTGGGTATGCTGTTAGGCTTGAGTGATCTTGTGTGTGTGTGTGTGTGTGTGTGTGTGTGCCCAACTTAAATAAACACCCCCTATGGGCCCTCTGGTCAAAAGTAGTGCACTATATAGGGAATAGGGCTCTGGTCAACAGTAGTGCACTATATAGGGAATAGGGAGGCGTTTGGGAAGAGCCAATATGTGTTCTGAGTGGTTAACGTATCTGCTAAAGAAATGTCTCTCTGTGTAACGACTGATAGAGCTGTGTGATATCTAGATTACCAAACAGCAGGACATAGTGTTAAATCAACCTGTAAAAACGACAACTCCATAGAGAGGCTGTGGCTTACCACAGGAACAGGAAGAGGAGACTGAGTGGCTAATGCACTCTGGGGCTGGGGGGGGGAGTAGGAGAAGAGAGGAGGGAGGACGAGAAGAGAGGAAGGGGAGATGAGTGGAGAGGAGAGAGGGAAGGAGAAGAGAGGAGGGGGAGGGAGGGGAGAAGCAAGGAGGGAGGGGAAGAGAGGACGGGGAGAGGAGAGGAGGGGGAGAGGAGGGGAGAGGAGAGAGTGGAGGGGAGGGGAGAGAGTGGAGGAGAGAAGAGGAGGAGAGACATTTTTGCAAATGTATTAAAAATAAAAACAGAAATAACTTATTTACATAGGTATTCAGACCCTTTGCTTTGAAATTGAGCTCAGCTGCATTCTGTTTCCGTTCATAATCCTTGAGATGTTTCTTCCACCTGATTGGAGTCCAGCTGTAGTATTTTCAAATGATTGAACATGATTTAGAAAAGTCTATATGGAGGACCCACAGTTGACAGTGCATGTCAGAGCAAAAACTAAGCCATGAGGTCGAAGGAATTGTCCATAGAGCTCCGAGACAGGATTGTGTCGTGGCACAAATCTGGGGAAGGGTACCAAAAAATGTTTTGCAGCATGAAATGTCCCCAAGAACACAAGGGGCCTCCATCATTCTTAAATGGAAGTTTGGAACCACCAAGACTCTTCCTAGAGCTGGCCGCCCGGCCAAACTGAGCAGTCGGGTGAGAAGGGCCTTGGTCAGGGAGGTGACCAATAACCCGATGGTCACTCTGACAGAGCTCCAGAGTTCCTCTGTGGAGATGGGGGAACTTTCCAGAAGGACAACCATCTCTGCAGCACTCCACCAATCAAGCCTTTATGGTAGACTAGCCAGACGGAAGCCACTCCTCAGTAAAAGGCACATGACAGCCCGCTTGGAGTTTGCCAAAAGGCACCTAAAGACTCTCAGACCATGAGAAACAAGATTCTCTGGTCTGATGAAACCTGGCTAGCAGAGTACAACACCTGTTTAGGACAGGTGCTGGCTAGCAGAGTAGAACACCTGTTTAGGAGAGGTGCTGTCTAGCAGAGTGGAACACCTGTTTAGGAGAGGTGCTGGCTAGCAGAGTAGAACACCTGTTTAGGGGAGGTGCTGGCTAGCAGAGTAGAACACCTGTTTAGGAGAGGTGCTGGCTAGCAGAGTAGAACACCTGTTTAGGAGAGGTGCTGGCTAGCAGAGTAGAACACCTGTTTAGGAGAGGTGCTGGCTAGCAGAGTAGAACACCTGTTTAGGAGAGGTGCTGTCTAGCAGAGTGGAACACCTGTTTAGGGGAGGTGCTGGCTAGCAGAGTAGAACACCTGTTTAGGAGAGGTGCTGTCTAGCAGAGTAGAACACCTGTTTAGGAGAGGTGCACACTCTAGGAGCTCAGAGTATGAATCTCAGAGCATCGTAGTACCATTAGGTGCAATAACTCGACATACGCAGTTGAGGCCCGCTTTTTGGAAGCAAACCATCGCTTTCGTCCCTACATTATATTGGCATCGAACACGTCACCCTCCCTAGGAGAGGGGTTGACCTCAACAATTTATTGGTAAAACGAGAGGCTGCCTGGATCTTTAATTTAAAGACCCTTGTTCCCTTCGGTCTCAACGTAGACTTTGATCTGAAGCCATTCTTGTGATTATTGTGATTTAGTTATTCATTGTAAATGTTTGTAGGCTTATGTAGCCAAATTGTATCTATGATCGTCTGTTATCCATTCATGTTTTTTATATGTTCTATTTTAATCTGTAAATTAACCAATGATATCAAGCCACACCTGGCCATGATTACTGACACTTGTGTGTATCCTTTAACACTATATAAACTAGTGACCTGCAGTGTTTTGTAATTATACCCTGATAAAGACAGCTCGTCTGTCCAAACGTTGGTTATTAGGTTATTCAATTATAGCATCTGAGCTCCTAGAGTGTGAGGCTCTCCTTTTCTTTATCAGGTGAACGGAAGAATCTCCCCAAATACAGGTGTGCCAAGCTTGTCATATCCAAGAAGCCTCGAGGCTGTAATCGATGCCAAAGGTGCTTCAACAATGTACTGAGTAAATGCTCTGAGTACTAATGTAAATGTGATATTTCATTTTTTTTTTTTATATACCTTTGCAAAAATTCAACAAAACAGTTTTTGCTTTGTCATTATTAGGGTATTGATGAGAAGAAGAAAATAAAAAAAGCTATTTTAGATTTTAATGTGGAAAAAGTCCAGGGGTCTGAATACTTTCTGGATGCCCTGTATAGTAAACAGTAGCAGCAACATATGTGATGAGTCAAAAACAAGTTTGTGCAAAAAGGGTCAAAGCAGACAGTTAAATAGTTAACCAAACCCGGACTAACTATTTAGCAGTCTTATGGCTTGGTTGTAGAAGCTTTTCAACGTGCTGTTGGTTCCAGCCTTGGTGCATTGCGCTTGCCATGCAGAGAGAACACCTTCTGTAGTGCCTTGCAGTCGGATGCCAAGCAGTTTCCAAACCAAACGATGATGCACCCAGTAAAGATGCTCTCAATGGTACAACTGTAAACTTGTTGAGGATCTGAGGGCCCATGCCAAATCTCATCAGCCTCCTGAGGGGCAAGAGCTGTTGTCAGGCCCTCTTCACACTTTGTTTCTGTGTTATAGACTATGATAGATCCTTAGTAATGTGGACACCGAGGAACTTGAAGCTCTCGACCTGCTCCACTGCAGCCCCGTCGATGTGTACGGGGGTGTGGTCGGCCCTCCGTTCCCTGTAGTCCACGATCAGCTCCATTGTCTTGCTGACGTTGAAAGAGACATTGTTGTCTCTGACCTCCTCCCTATAGGCTGTCCCGTTGTGTCGTCAGCAAACCTAATGATGGTGTTGGAGTCGTCCACAGCCACGCAGTTGTGGTTGAACAGGGTGTACAGGACGCACCCTTGAGGGGCTCCTGTGTTGAGTGTCAGCATGGCGGATGGGCCGTTGCCAACCCTCACCACCTGGGGGCGTCCCGTCAGGAAGTCCAGGATCCAGTTGCAGAGGGAGGTGTTCAGTCCCAGGGTCCTTAGCTTATTGATGAGCTTTGAGGGCACTATGGTGTTGAAGGCGGAGCTGTAGTCAATGAATAGCATTCTCACATTCGCATTCTCAGTTAGGTGTTCCTTTTGTCCAAGTGGGCAATGTGGAATGCAATGTCTCATGTGGATTGAATGGGGTGGGTCCATGGTGTCTGGTTTGATGGTGTGGATGTGAGCCATGACCAGCCTTTCAAAGCATTTCATGGCTACAGATGTGAGTGCTACGGGGCGATAGTCATTTAGACAGGTTACCTTGGCTTCTTGGGACTATGGTGGTCTGCTTGGAACATGTAGGTATTACAGACTGGGTCAGGGAGAGTTTGAAAATGTCAGTGAAGACACTTGCCAGGTGGTCAGCAAATGCTCTGAGTACACATCCTGGTATGTTAACCTGTTTAAAGGTCTTACAAAAGCGTGATCACACACAGTTGCCCTGAACAGATTATGCTCTCAAGCATGGTTCAATGTTGCTTGCCTTGAAGCGAGCATAGAATGCAAGTCTAGCAAACTTGCGTCACTCGGAAGCTCGCGGCTGGGGTTCCCTTTGTAATCCATGATAGTTTGCAAGCCTTGCTACGTCCGGCGAGCGTCAGAGCCGGTGTAGTAGGATTCAATCTTAGTCCTGTATTGACGCTTTGCCTGTTTGATGGTTTGTCGGAGGGCATAGCGGAATTTCTTATAACCGTCCGGAGTAGTGTCCTGCTCCTTGAAAGCGACAGCTCTAGCCAGTTCAGATGTTGCCTGTAATCCATGGCTTCTGGTTGGGATATCTACTTGCGGTCACTTTGGGGACGATGTCATCGATTCACTTATTAATGAAGCCTGTGACTGATGTGGTAAACTGCTCAATGCCATCGGATGAATCACGGAACATATTCCAGTCTGTGCTAGCGAAACAGTCCTGTAGCTTAGCATCTGCTTATCGGACCACTTCAGTATTGATCGTGTCACTGGTAATTCCTGTTTAAGTTTTTGTATGTAAGCAGGAATCAGGAGGATAGAGTTCTGTCCGATTTGCTAAATGGAATGCGTCTCTGTGTGTGGAGTAAAGGTGATTTAGAGTTTTTTTGCCTCTTGTTGCACAGTTGACATGCTTGTAGTTTTTCTGCATTACAATCACCGGCCACTAGGAGTGCCTCCTCTGGGTGAGTATTTTCTTGTTTGCTTATGGCCTGATACAGCTCGTTGAGTGTGGTCTTAGTGCCAGCATTGGTTAATGGAAAATGTAGATGAAAACTCTCTTAGTAAATAGTATGGTCTACAGCTTATCATGAGGTACTCTAACTCAGGCGAGCAGAAGCACGATACTTCCTTAATATTAAAGATGCCTCTCCAGCTGTTCTTAACAAAGAGACACACCCCTCCCCCCTAACCTTACCCGAAGCTGCCGTTCTGTCCTCCCAATGCGAAACCAGATAGATGTACAGTAGAAGTCGGAAGTTTACATACACTTAGGTTGGAGTCATTAAAACTCGTTTTTCAACCACTCCACACATTTCTTGTTAACAAACTATCGTTTTGGTAAGTCGGTTAGGACATCTACTTTGTGCATGACACAAGTCATTTTTCCAACAATTGTTTACAGACAGATTATTTCACTTATAATTCACTGTATCACAATTCCAGTGGGTCAGAAGTTTACATACACTAAGTTTACTGTGCCTTTAAACAGCTTGGAAAATTTCCGAAAATGATGTCATGGCTTTTGAGTCAATTGGAGGTGTACCTGTGGATGTATTTCAAGGCCTACCTTCAAACTCAGTGCCTTTTCGCTTGACATCATGGAAGAAAATTGTAGACCTCCAAAAGTCTGGTTCATCCTTGAGCAATTTCCAAATGCCTGAAGGTACCACATTCATCTGTACAAACAATAGTACGCAAGTATAAACACCATGGGACCACGCAGCTGTCATACCGCTCAGGAAGGAGACACCTTCTGTCTTTTAGAGATGAACGTACTTTGGTGCGAAAAATGCAAATCTATCCCAGAACAACAGCAAAGGACCTTGTGAAGATGCTGGAGGAAACAGGTACAAAATAATCTATATCCACAGTAAAACGAGTCCAATATTGACATAACCTGAAAGCCCGCTCAGCAAGGAAGAAGTCACTGCTCAACAACCGCCCTAAAAAACGCCAGACTATGGTTTGCAACTGCACATGGGGACAAATATCGTACTTTTTGTAGAAATGTCCTCTGGTCTGATGAAATAGAACCATAATTTGGCCATAATGACCATTGTTATGTTGGGAGGAAGAAGGGGGAGGCTTGCAAGCCGAAGAACACCATCCCAACCGTGAAGCACGGGGGTGACAGCATCATGCTGTGGGAGTGCTTTGCTGCAATAGGGTCTGGTGCAGTTCACAAAATAGATAGCATCATGAGGAAAGATAATTTGGTGTATATATTGAAGTAACATCTCAAGACATCAGTCAGGAAGTTAAAGCTTGGTCTCAAATGGGTCTTCCAAATGGACAATGACCCCAAGCATACTTCCAAAGTTGTGGCAAAATGGCTTAAGGACAACAAAGTCAAGGTATTGGAGTGGCCATCACAAAGCCCTGACCTCAATCCTATACACCAGCTCTGTCAGGAGGAATGGGCCAAAATTCACCCAATTTATTGTGGGAAGCTTGTGGGAGGCTACCCGAAACGTTTGACACAAGTTAAACAATTTAAAGGCGATGCTACCAAATACTAATTGAGTGTATGTAAACTTCTGACCCACTGGGAATGTGAAAAGCTGAAAAGCTGAAATAAATAATTATTTCTACTCTTATTCTTAAAATGTCACATTCTTAAAATAAAGTGGTGATCCTAACTGACCTAAAACAGGGAATTTTTACTAGGATTAAATGTCAGGAATTGTGAAAAACATAGTTTAAATGTATTTGGCTAAGGTGTATGTAAACTTTTGACTTCAACTGCATATTATCCATGTCCTTTTTCAGTCAAGTGTCAGAGAAACGTAAGATATTACAGTTCTTCAGGTCCCGTTGATAGGATAGTCTCGAACGGAGCTCGTCCAGTTTGTTCTCCAGTGATTGTACATTCTCCAATAGAACAGGGGGTTTACTCTCTGCCGTAGTTTTTTCAGGGCGCCCGCACATTGGCCTCTATTTCATCTCTTTCTTTTCCAAGTGTCGGGGATTAGGGCGTGGTCCGGGGATTAGGGAGTGGTCCGGGGATTAGGGAGTGGTCCGGGGATTAGGGAGTGGTCCGGGGATTAGGGCGTGGTCCAGGGATTAGGGCGTGGTCCGGGGATTAGGGAGTGGTCCGGGGATTAGGGCGTGGTCCAGGGATTAGGGCGTGGTCCGGGGATTAGGGCTTGGTCCGGGGATTAGGGCGTGGTCCGGGGATTAGGGTGTGGTCCGGGGGTTAGGGTGTGGTCCGGGGATTAGGGCTTGGTCCGGGAATTAGGGTGTGGTCCGGGGGTTAGGGTGTGGTCCGGGTGTTAGGCCTTGGTCCGGGGATTAGGGCTTGGTCTGGGGATTAGGGCTTGGTCTGGGGTCGCTGTTCTGATCTCCAGAAGCTATTTTTGTTCATAGGAAACAATGGAGGAAACATTATGTGCAAAAAAAGGAGAGGAGAGGAGAGGAGAGGAGAGGTGAGGGGAGGAGAGGAGAGGAGAGGAGAGGTGAGGGGAGGGAGGAGAGGAGAGGAGAGGTGAGGGGAGGAGAGGAGAGGAGAGGAGAGGAGAGGAGAGAGGAGAGGAGAGGAGAGGAGAGGAGAGGAGAGGAGAGGAGAGGAGAGGAGAGGAAAGGGGAGGAGAGGTGAGGGGAGGTGAGGTGAGGAGAGGAGAGGAGAGGAGAGGTGAGGAGAGGAGAGGTGAGGGGAGGAGAGGAGAGGAGAGGTGAGGGGAGGTGAGGTGAGGAGAGGAGAGGAGAGGAGAGGAGAGGTGAGGGGAGGAAAGGAAAGGAAATGGGAGGAGAGGAGAGGGGAGGGTGCCGAGACAAAACCAGTGTCACCGTGCATCTTTCTCATGTCCGTGTGTGAGGTTCTACGTGGTCTGAATATCTCAACTGGCTAGTTTGCCTGTCTGTAAAGAGAAGGGCGGGCTGTACTTTGATCCTGCTGTTCTGATTGGATAGAGTGAAGTTGAATGTTCATAATTTCACCCGATCACTTTTAACTGGCATGTTTTCAGTCTGATCATTTAGATTGCTGCTGCCTGCTACTCTTATAAATCACATCGTTTAATATCAAGATATCAATGTGCATAATATCAAACAAGTGGGGCAAGGTTAGTGGGAAAATATGAAATGCTGATGAGCATTCTGGCTGAGTGACCGGAGAGAGACAGACACACACCCCTCCGCGCACTGCTGCTAATCTGCAAATGTTTTGCAGTGAGAACGTGCAGGGAGGGATTTTGCCCATATCTATTTAGGCATGTTAAAACACTTGCATTTTTTCCAATCACGAGTATCATTCGATCCGACTATCAACTGTCAACGTATAGGATTATAAATACGAGTGTGGCCATGTCGGCACACCTCTAGTAGTGAGACACGAGAGGAGAGGAAAGGGAGGGAGTGGAATACAGGAGAGGTTGATGCAGGATAGAACAACACTTCTGATGCAGAATAAAACAACACTATTGATGCAGGATAAAACAACACTATTGATGCAGGATAGAACAACACTTCTGATGCAGAATAAAACAACACTATTGATGCAGGATAAAACAACACTATTGATGCAGGATAGAACAACACTTCTGATGCAGAATAAAACAACACTATTGATGCAGGATAAAACAACACTATTGATGCAGGATAGAACAACACTTCTGATGCAGAATAAAACAACACTATTGATGCAGGATAAAACAACACTATTGATGCAGGATAAAACAACACTATTGATGCAGGATAAAACAACACTATTGATGCAGGATAAAACAACACTATTGATGCAGGATAGAACAACACTACTGATGCAGGATAGAACAACACTACTGATGCAGGATAAAACAACACTACTGATGCAGGATAGAATAACACTACTGATGCAGGATAAAACAACACTATTGATGCCGAACAAAACAACACTATTGATGCAGGATAGAACAACACTATTGATGCAGGATAGAACAACACTATTGATGCAGGATAAAACAACACTATTGATGCAGAATAGAACAACACTACTGATGCAGGATAAAACAACACCACTGATGCAGGATAGAATAACACTACTGATGCAGGATAAAACAACACTATTGATGCCGAACAAAACAACACTATTGATGCAGGATAGAACAACACTATTGATGCAGGATAAAACAACACTATTGATGCAGGATAAAATAACACTACTGATGCAGGATAAAACAACACTATTGATGCAGGATAAAACAACACTATTGATGCAGGATAGAACAACACTATTGATGCAGGATAAAACAACACACTATTGATGCAGGATAAAACAACACTATTGATGCAGGATAAAACAACACTATTGATGCAGAATTAAACAACACTATTGATGCAGGATAAAACAACACTAGTGATGCAGGATAAAAACAACACTATTGATGCAGGATAAAACAACACTATTGATGCAGGATAAAACAACACTATTGATGCAGGATAAAACAACACTATTGATGCAGGATAAAACAACACTATTGATGCAGGATAAAACAAGCTCATGTATCATGTCCTCTCACTCAGGAGACGGATGGTTGTGTACAGTAGAGTACGGTCTCTCTCTCTCTCTCATTCTCTCTCTCAGAACCGTTCAGTAGGAGACTAACTTCCTCTTCATTCAACACAGAAAACACAATGTCATACCAACACTGGCTCACACCAACCCGCTGCAACAAACTATACCATTTTCACACTACTGAGCCAAACTGAGCTTAGCTGCACTGGCCTGGTATTGCAGCCATCATATTTGCTGGAAGCGTGCTGGGAAATAAGACGGTTTTAACTGGTCTTCAGTTAGGTAATGTCACAGAGAACAAAGGATGTCATAGAGAAAGGTTATGATGTACTGCCATAAAACAGATTTATCTCCCAGAGATGTACACCACAGTATTTGTCATCTGAAACTATCACATCCCTTCTTTAATGTCTATGAATATTACAACTCATCTCATATGATCTCATAATGGAGTCCCACAGGAATGTCAGCCAGGCGCTTTCTGATGCATGTCCTCTACTGTTGGCTGGGGAGGGAGGGAGGGAGGGATGGAAAGAGGGAGGGATGGAGGGATGGAGAGAGGGAGGGAGTGATGGAGGGAGGGAGGGATGGAAGGATGGTGGGATGTGGGAGGAAGATATTGAGAGAAGGCCTGGAGGTTACTGTAATTCACAACCTCCCCTGGAGTGTGAGCTCAATTCTCCTCTCCTCCTCAGCTCTCTGATTGGCTCATTTCAGACAGACCTCTCCCACTTCCCTCATCCACCTCCCTCCTCCTCTCCTCCCTACAGCCCTCCACAGACACCAGCACCCCCCTCTGAGAGCAGGTCAGACACTCCACCAGGCTGAAGTGGACTGGAGTGGGAATCACCACTTCTGGTTGGAGGGGTGACAGAGGGAGAGAAGGGAGAGGGGGCGTGAAGGACAGGAGAGAGGGATTACGGGGGGGGGGGCTGGCAGAGAGCTGAGAGAGAGGCACTCCTTTTAATTTACTAATTAAGCATGCAAATTAAATCTTAACAGGCTACTCAGAGGCAGTCCCCGAGGGAGGGAGGCTGGCATTACTGCCTGATTATCCGTCTCCGTACGGAGAAAGGGAAGAGAGAGAGAGAGAGAGAGAGAGAGAGAGAGAGAGACAAGGAGAGAGAGAGAGAGAGAGAGAGAGAGAGAGAGAGAGAGAGAGAGAGAGAGAGAGAGAGAGAGACAAGGAGAGAGAGACAAGGAGAGAGAGAGAGAGAGAGAGAGAGAGAGAGAGAGAGAGAGAGAGAGAAGGAGAGAGAGACAAGGAGAGAGAGACAAGGAGAGAGAGACAAGGAGAGAGACAAGGAGAGAGAGAGAGAGAGAGAGAGAGAGAGAGAGAGAGAGAGAGAGAGAGAGAGAGAGAGAGAGAGAGGGGACTGAGAGAAAAGGCAGGGAAGAGAGAGATGGGGAACCTCTTGGCGCGTGGCAGTCGAGCGAAACCACCATCAGGACAAAATTAGCCGCATGCACGCACACTGCACACACACAGTGTGCAGTGTGCGTGTGCAGTGTGTGCAGTGTGTGTGCGTTTATCCTAGAGACACCAGAGTCTTGTCTGTTCTGGTCTGTTCTGATCTGTTCCGGTCTGTTCCGGTCTGGTCTGTTCTGGTCTCTCTCTTCTCTGGTGCCTCTTGTTTCTTGGCTGTCAGTCAGTCTCAGTCGACAGGCCTGTGTCAACCAGAGACATGCTACCGCACACACATGCACGCACGCACGCGTGCGCACGCACACACACACACACTCAAACACACACACACACACGAACACACACGAACAAACACACACACACACGAACACACACGAACAAACACACACACACACAAACATGGCCTGTGTCAGCCAGCAGAGTCTTTCCCACAAACACACAGCGTCTCTCATCTCCCAGTTCGGACTGTTATTGTCTTTGATGCAGAGGGTGTGATACTGAGTGTGCTGTGTCTCTTGGGGGGTGCGATAACATTTCCCTGTGATGCTCTGCATATGTGATCCAGCCGTATGTTAGCCAGACAGCCCCTATCGGGACCAATGAAGTTCATATTTAATGTGTCCACCATCCTCTGTTGGACCTCGCCAGGGCTGGCGGTTAGCTGACTGGCTTGCTGCACACCGACGACGGGTAACACGTTTGGTCGAGTGTGTGGAGAAACAGTGCTGCGTGTGCTGGGCGTGTGTCCTCTCAGTGTGTGTGTGTGTCCTCTCAGTGTGTGTGTGTGTTCTCTCAGTGTGTGTGTGTGTGTTCTCTCAGTGTGTGTGTGTGTGTTCTCTCAGTGTGTGTGTGTGTGTTCTCTCAGTGTGTGTGTGTGTTCTCTCAGTGTGTGTGTGTGTGTTCTCTCAGTGTGTGTGTGTGTGTTCTCTCAGTGTGTGTGTGTGTTCTCTCAGTGTGTGTGTGTGTTCTCTCAGTGTGTGTGTGTGTTCTCTCAGTGTGTGTGTGTGTGTTCTCTCAGTGTGTGTGTGTGTGTTCTCTCAGTGTGTGTGTGTGTGTTCTCTCAGTGTGTGTGTGTGTGTTCTCTCAGTGTGTGTGTGTGTGTTCTCTCAGTGTGTGTGTGTGTGTTCTCTCAGTGTGTGTGTGTGTTCTCTCAGTGTGTGTGTGTGTGTTCTCTCAGTGTGTGTGTGTGTTCTCTCAGTGTGTGTGTGTGTGTTCTCTCAGTGTGTGTGTGTGTGTTCTCTCAGTGTGTGTGTGTGTGTTCTCTCAGTGTGTGTGTGTGTGTGTTCTCTCAGTGTGTGTGTGTGTGTGTTCTCTCAGTGTGTGTGTGTGTGTTCTCTCAGTGTGTGTGTGTGTGTTCTCTCAGTGTGTGTGTGTGTTCTCTCAGTGTGTGTGTGTGTGTTCTCTCTCTGTGTGTGTGTGTGTTCTCTCAGTGTGTGTGTGTGTGTTCTCTCAGTGTGTGTGTGTGTTCTCTCAGTGTGTGTGTGTGTGTTCTCTCAGTGTGTGTGTGTGTTCTCTCAGTGTGTGTGTGTGTGTTCTCTCAGTGTGTGTGTGTGTCTCTCAGTGTGTGTGTGTGTTCTCTCAGTGTGTGTGTGTGTCTCTCAGTGTGTGTGTGTGTGTTCTCTCAGTGTGTGTGTGTGTTCTCTCAGTGTGTGTGTGTGTGTTCTCTCAGTGTGTGTGTGTGTTCTCTCAGTGTGTGTGTGTGTGTTCTCTCAGTGTGTGTGTGTGTTCTCTCAGTGTGTGTGTGTGTTCTCTCAGTGTGTGTGTGTGTGTTCTCTCAGTGTGTGTGTGTGTTCTCTCAGTGTGTGTGTGTGTGTTCTCTCAGTGTGTGTGTGTGTTCTCTCAGTGTGTGTGTGTGTGTTCTCTCAGTGTGTGTGTGTGTTCTCTCAGTGTGTGTGTGTGTTCTCTCAGTGTGTGTGTGTGTGTGTTCTCTCAGTGTGTGTGTGTGTTCTCTCAGTGTGTGTGTGTGTGTGTTCTCTCAGTGTGTGTGTGTGTTCTCTCAGTGTGTGTGTGTGTGTTCTCTCAGTGTGTGTGTGTGTGTTCTCTCAGTGTGTGTGTGTGTGTTCTCTCAGTGTGTGTGTGTGTTCTCTCAGTGTGTGTGTGTGTGTTCTCTCAGTGTGTGTGTGTGTTCTCTCAGTGTGTGTGTGTGTGTTCTCTCAGTGTGTGTGTGTGTGTTCTCTCAGTGTGTGTGTGTGTGTTCTCTCTGTGTGTGTGTGTGTGTGTTCTCTCAGTGTGTGTGTGTGTGTTCTCTCAGTGTGTGTGTGTGTGTTCTCTCAGTGTGTGTGTGTGTGTTCTCTCAGTGTGTGTGTGTGTTCTCTCAGTGTGTGTGTGTGTTCTCTCAGTGTGTGTGTGTGTTCTCTCAGTGTGTGTGTGTGTTCTCAGTGTGTGTGTTTTAAATTTTTTCGTAGCCGTCTATATACCACCACAAGACCCCACTCAACGAGCTGTATAATGCCATAAGCAAAGAAGAAAATGCTCATCCAGAAACAGCACTCCTGGTGGCCGGGGACTTTAACGCAGGGAAACTTAAATCTATTTTTACCAAATTTCTACCAGCATTTCACAAGCACACCAGAAAAGCTCTCCCTCGCCCTCCATTTAGAAAATCTGACCATAATTCTATCCTCCTGATTCCTGGTTACAAGCAAAAAAGCAGGAAGTACCAGTGACTCGCTCAATACGGAAGTGGTCAGATGATGTGGATGCCACACTACAGGACTGTTTTGCAGACTGGAATATATTCCGGGATTCATCCAATGGCATTGAGGAATTTAGCACTTCAGTCACCGGCTTCAAACTATTACGGACTACAAAGGGAAACCCAGTCGCGAGCTGCCCAGTGACGTGAGCCTACCAGAAGGGATAGATGCCTTTTATGCTCGCTTCGAGGCAAGCAAAAAGTGAAACATGCATGAGAGCACCAGCTGTTCTGGATGACTGTGTGACCACGCTCGCCGTAGCTGACGTGAGCAAGACCTTTTAACTATTTAGGGAGCGGCAACCGAGGTGTCGGTTTTGGAGAGTGTTCCCAAAGTAAAATACCTGCCACTCAGGCCCAGAAACTAGGATATGTACATAATTAGTACTATTGGATAGGAAACACTCTGAAGTTTCTAAAACCGTTAAACTCATGTCTGTGAGTATAACAGAACTGATATAGCAGGCGAAAACCAGAGGAAAATCCATCCGGATTTGTAGTTTTTTTTAGATTGCCTTTTTCTCCTGGCTGCCAATGGGATTTGCTGTTATCTAGGACTCATACTGCAGTACCTATGGCTTCCACTGGATGTCAACAGTCTTTAGACAGGGTTTCATGACATTAGGATGAATTAGAAGCGAATAGAAGAAGAATTTAGAAGTGGACCCCGGAACTCAATAGAATGACATTCCGCGTTCACGGTCTCGCGCGCTCTGTGGTTTTTGTCCTTTCCTATCGTTCACGTTATCGTCCGGTTGAAATATTATAGTAAATATACATAAAAGGATGCATAAGGATACATTAAAAATGATGTTTGATTTGTTTGGACAAAGTTGATAGGTATGGGCGACTCAACGGTGGATTTTCTGAACATAACGCGCCAACCAAACTGAGATTTACGGATATAATAAATGACTTTCTCTAACAAAATAACCATTGGATGTCTTCGTTAGACACTTGGGAAGCCCTCAGCAGAAGTAGGTAAGGTAAGTGATTTATTTTAGCTCTTATATGGGTTTTGTGTGACCCGCGCTGGATATGAATTCATGCTAATGGGTGAATATTAGAGGTGCTATCCTCAAGAAATCAAATGTTGTGCTTTCGCTGTAAAGCCTTTTTGAAATCTGACAACGCTGTGATATTGCCAAGAATCAGAGCTTTTGATGACTATGCAACACTTGTATATTGATGAATGTTTAATAATTCAACTTTTGGATTTTGAATTTGGTGCCTTACATTTCACCGGGTAGTGTCTGGAGCGGCCCGCTAGCGCCCCGTTTATCCCTAAGTTAAACAGGTCAACATTCACAAGGCCGCAGGGCTGACTACCAGGACATGTACTCAGAGCAACCAACTGGCATGTCTTCACCGACATTTTCAACCTCTCCCTGACCGAGTCTGTAATACCTACATGTTTCAAGCAGGCTACCATAGTCCCTGTGCCCAAGAATGCGAAGGTAACCTGCCTAAATGATTACCGCCCAGTAGCACTCAAGTCGGTACCCATGAAGTGCTTTGAAAGTTGGTCATGGCTCACATCAACACTATCATCCCGGAAACCCTAGCGTAAAGCAAAGGGTTAGCTACTTTGAAGAATCTTAAATGTAAAATATGGTTACTTTTTTGGTTACCACATGATTCCATATGTGTTATTTCATAGTGTTGATGTCTTATTCTACAATGTAGAAAATAGTAAAATTAAGAAAAACCCTTGAATGAGTAGGTGTCCAAACATTTGACTGGTACTATACATTACTTTAGATACTTCTACAGATGCGTCTTATACCACCCGCAGACTGTCTGTCTCACTTCTAAACTATTTGACCATGGGGGAATATTTGACCTATTCACTAGTGCCTTACTTTTGACCAGGGTTCTGGAATAGGGTGCCATTTGGGATGAAGCCTACATCTCTTATATGTGACTGCCATATCTGTTGAACTAACTATTGAATGGTGACGTTAGATTGAGATACAGACAGAGGAGAATGGCTTTCTCTTTATTATAATGTGTAATAATTCACAATCAGACCATTTAACCGTTTTTTAATTCTGGTGATTTTAAAAATGACTTGTAATAGACATTAAATTCCCTGAGCCTCATTTGGGCTCAAATGGCTAGAAAATGTTTCAATTAATTTCTCCTTTGTACTCTGCAGCATTGTATTTCAGAACTACAAAAAGTCATGATTTCATCAATATGCATGTTTCCACTGCTAATTGTTTCTGGGCTTTTCTTACACCCCCGGTCGTAACTTTTTGTTCCATTATCATGTGTTTTAAAATACTATCTGCAGTCTAGTAATACTACTACAACAACAACAACTACTACTACAACAACAACAACATCAACTACTACTACAACATCAACAACAACTACAACAACATCAATTACTACTACTACAACAACTACAACACCAACATCATCTACGACTACAACAACAACATCAACTACTATAACAACAACATCAACTACTACTACAACAACAACATCATCAACTACTACTACAACAACAACATCATCAACTACTACTACAACAGCAACAACATCAACAACCATTACTACAACAACAACAACATCAACTACTACAACATCAACATCAACTACTACTACTACTACAACAACTACAACAACAACATCAACAACAACATCAACTACTACTACAACAGCAACAACATCAACAACTACTACACCAGCAACAACATCAACAACTACTACTACAACAGCAACAACATCAACTACTACTACAACAGCAACAACAACTACTACAACAACATCAACATCAACTACTACTACTACTACTACAAATACAACAACAACATCAACAACAACATCAACTACTACTACTACAACAGCAACAACATCAACAACTACTACTACAACAACTACAACAACAACATCAACAACAACATCAACTACTACTACAACAGCAACAACATCAACAACCATTACTACAACAACAACAACATCAACTACTACTACAACAGCAACAACATCAACTACTACTACAACAACAACAACTACTACAACAACAACATCAACTACTACTACAACAACATCAACTACTACTACAACAGCAACAACATCAACTACTACTACAACAGCAACAACATCAACTACTACTACAACAGCAACAACATCAACTACTACTACAACAACAACTACTACAACAACAACAACATCAACTACTACTACAACAACAACAAGAACAACAAGACACTAACATCTTAGAAGGGTTATATCCATTATCAAAATGTGCAGAGAGGAGGAGGAATAGGCGGGGTTTCATCAAACATCACAGTGTAATGGCTGACACCAAGTTAAACATCACAGTGTAATGACTGACACCAAGTTAAACAGCACAGTGTAATGGCTGACACCAAGTTAAACATCACAGTGTAATGGCTGACACCAAGTTAAACATCACAGTGTAATGACTGACACCAAGTTAAACAGCACAGTGTAATGGCTGACACCAAGTTAAACATCACAGTGTAATGACTGACACCAAGTTAAACAGCACAGTGTAATGGCTGACACCAAGTTAAACATCACAGTGTAATGGCTGACACCAAGTTAAACAGCACAGTGTAATGGCTGACACCAAGTTAAACAGCACAGTGTAATGGCTGACACCAAGTTAAACATCACAGTGTAATGGCTGACACCAAGTTAAACATCACAGTGTAATGACTGACACCAAGTTAAACATCACAGTGTAATGGCTGACACCAAGTTAAACATCACAGTGTAATGGCTGACACCAAGTTAAACATCACAGTGTAATGGCTGACACCAAGTTAAACATCACAGTGTAATGGCTGACACCAAGTTAAACATCACAGTGTAATGGCTGACACCAAGTTAAACATCACAGTGTAATGGCTGACACCAAGTTAAACATCACAGTCTAATGGCTGACACCAAGTTAAACATCACAGTGTAATGGCTGACACCAAGTTAAACATCACAGTGTAATGGCTGACACCAAGTTAAACATCACAGTGTAATGGCTGACACCAAGTTAAACATCACAGTGTAATGGCTGACACCAAGTTAAACATCACAGTCTAATGGCTGACACCAAGTTAAACATCACAGTCTAATGGCTGACACCAAGTTAAACAGCACATTGTAATGGCTGACACCAAGTTAAACAGCACAGTGTAATGGCTGACACCAAGTTAAACAGCACAGTGTAATGGCTGACACCAAGTTAAACATCACAGTGTAATGGCTGACACCAAGTTAAACATCACAGTGTAATGGCTGACACCAAGTTAAACATCACAGTGTAATGGCTGACACCAAGTTAAACATCACAGTGTAATGGCTGACACCAAGTTAAACATCACAGTGTAATGGCTGACACCAAGTTAAACATCACAGTCTAATGGCTGACACCAAGTTAAACATCACAGTGTAATGGCTGACACCAAGTTAAACATCACAGTGTAATGGCTGACACCAAGTTAAACATCACAGTGTAATGGCTGACACCAAGTTAAACATCACAGTGTAATGGCTGACACCAAGTTAAACATCACAGTCTAATGGCTGACACCAAGTTAAACATCACAGTCTAATGGCTGACACCAAGTTAAACAGCACATTGTAATGGCTGACACCAAGTTAAACAGCACAGTGTAATGGCTGACACCAAGTTAAACAGCACAGTGTAATGGCTGACACCAAGTTAAACATCACAGTGTAATGACTGACACCAAGTTAAACAGCACAGTGTAATGGCTGACACCAAGTTAAACATCACAGTGTAATGGCTGACACCAAGTTAAACATCACAGTGTAATGGCTGACACCAAGTTAAACATCACAGTGTAATGGCTGACACCAAGTTAAACATCACAGTGTAATGGCTGACACCAAGTTAAACATCACAGTCTAATGGCTGACACCAAGTTAAACATCACAGTGTAATGGCTGACACCAAGTTAAACAGCACATTGTAATGGCTGACACCAAGTTAAACATCACAGTGTAATGGCTGACACCAAGTTAAACATCACAGTCTAATGGCTGACACCAAGTTAAACATCACAGTGTAATGGCTGACACCAAGTTAAACATCACAGTGTAATGGCTGACACCAAGTTAAACATCACAGTGTAATGGCTGACACCAAGTTAAACATCACAGTGTAATGGCTGACACCAAGTTAAACATCACAGTGTAATGGCTGACACCAAGTTAAACATCACAGTGTAATGGCTGACACCAAGTTAAACATCACAGTGTAATGGCTGACACCAAGTTAAACATCACAGTGTAATGGCTGACACCAAGTTAAACAGCACAGTGTAATGGCTGACACCAAGTTAAACATCACAGTGTAATGGCTGACACCAAGTTAAACATCACAGTGTAATGGCTGACACCAAGTTAAACATCACAGTGTAATGGCTGACACCAAGTTAAACATCACAGTGTAATGGCTGACACCAAGTTAAACATCACAGTGTAATGGCTGACACCAAGTTAAACATCACAGTGTAATGGCTGACACCAAGTTAAACATCACAGTGTAATGACTGACACCAAGTTAAACAGCACAGTGTAAAACAAAGTCACCATTATTAGTCAGTTGTACAACCGAATGCCTTCAACCGAAATGTGTCTTCCGCATTTAACCCAACCCCTCTGAATCAGAGAGGTGCGGGGGGCTGCCTTTTTAATCGACATCCACGTCTTCGGCGCCCGGGAACAGTGGGTTAACTGCCTTGTTCAGGGGCAGAACGACAGATTTTTACCTTGTCAGCTCGGGGATTTGAACTTGCAGCCCTCCGGTTACAAGTCCAACGCTCTAACCACTAGGCTACCTGCCGCCCCTGTGTAATGGCTGACACCAAGTTAAACATCACAGTGTAATGGCTGACACCAAGTTAAACATCACAGTGTAATGGCTGACACCAAGTTAAACATCACAGTGTAATGGCTGACACCAAGTTAAACATCACAGTCTAATGGCTGACACCAAGTTAAACATCACAGTGTAATGGCTGACACCAAGTTAAACATCACAGTGTAATGGCTGACACCAAGTTAAACATCACAGTGTAATGGCTGACACCAAGTTAAACATCACAGTGTAATGGCTGACACCAAGTTAAACATCACAGTGTAATGGCTGACACCAAGTTAAACATCACAGTGTAATGGCTGACACCAAGTTAAACATCACAGTGTAATGGCTGACACCAAGTTAAACATCACAGTGTAATGGCTGACACCAAGTTAAACATCACAGTGTAATGGCTGACACCAAGTTAAACATCACAGTGTAATGGCTGACACCAAGTTAAACATCACAGTGTAATGGCTGACACCAAGTTAAACATCACAGTGTAATGGCTGACACCAAGTTAAACATCACAGTGTAATGGCTGACACCAAGTTAAACATCACAGTGTAATGGCTGACACCAAGTTAAACATCACAGTGTAATGGCTGACACCAAGTTAAACATCACAGTGTAATGGCTGACACCAAGTTAAACATCACAGTGTAATGGCTGACACCAAGTTAAACATCACAGTGTAATGGCTGACACCAAGTTAAACATCACAGTGTAATGGCTGACACCAAGTTAAACATCACAGTGTAATGGCTGACACCAAGTTAAACATCACAGTGTAATGGCTGACACCAAGTTAAACATCACAGTGTAATGGCTGACACCAAGTTAAACATCACAGTGTAATGGCTGACACCAAGTTAAACATCACAGTGTAATGGCTGACACCAAGTTAAACATCACAGTGTAATGGCTGACACCAAGTTAAACATCACAGTGTAATGGCTGACACCAAGTTAAACATCACAGTGTAATGGCTGACACCAAGTTAAACATCACAGTGTAATGGCTGACACCAAGTTAAACATCACAGTGTAATGGCTGACACCAAGTTAAACATCACAGTGTAATGGCTGACACCAAGTTAAACATCACAGTGTAATGGCTGACACCAAGTTAAACATCACAGTGTAATGGCTGACACCAAGTTAAACATCACAGTGTAATGGCTGACACCAAGTTAAACATCACAGTGTAATGGCTGACACCAAGTTAAACATCACAGTGTAATGGCTGACACCAAGTTAAACATCACAGTGTAATGGCTGACACCAAGTTAAACATCACAGTGTAATGGCTGACACCAAGTTAAACATCACAGTGTAATGGCTGACACCAAGTTAAACATCACAGTGTAATGGCTGACACCAAGTTAAACATCACAGTGTAATGGCTGACACCAAGTTAAACATCACAGTGTAATGGCTGACACCAAGTTAAACATCACAGTGTAATGGCTGACACCAAGTTAAACATCACAGTGTAATGGCTGACACCAAGTTAAACATCACAGTGTAATGGCTGACACCAAGTTAAACATCACAGTGTAATGGCTGACACCAAGTTAAACATCACAGTGTAATGGCTGACACCAAGTTAAACATCACAGTGTAATGGCTGACACCAAGTTAAACATCACAGTGTAATGGCTGACACCAAGTTAAACATCACAGTGTAATGGCTGACACCAAGTTAAACATCACAGTGTAATGGCTGACACCAAGTTAAACATCACAGTGTAATGGCTGACACCAAGTTAAACATCACAGTGTAATGGCTGACACCAAGTTAAACATCACAGTGTAATGGCTGACACCAAGTTAAACATCACAGTGTAATGGCTGACACCAAGTTAAACATCACAGTGTAATGGCTGACACCAAGTTAAACATCACAGTGTAATGGCTGACACCAAGTTAAACATCACAGTGTAATGGCTGACACCAAGTTAAACATCACAGTGTAATGGCTGACACCAAGTTAAACATCACAGTGTAATGGCTGACACCAAGTTAAACATCACAGTGTAATGGCTGACACCAAGTTAAACATCACAGTGTAATGGCTGACACCAAGTTAAACATCACAGTGTAATGGCTGACACCAAGTTAAACATCACAGTGTAATGGCTGACACCAAGTTAAACATCACAGTGTAATGGCTGACACCAAGTTAAACATCACAGTGTAATGGCTGACACCAAGTTAAACATCACAGTGTAATGGCTGACACCAAGTTAAACATCACAGTGTAATGGCTGACACCAAGTTAAACATCACAGTGTAATGGCTGACACCAAGTTAAACATCACAGTGTAATGGCTGACACCAAGTTAAACATCACAGTGTAATGGCTGACACCAAGTTAAACATCACAGTGTAATGGCTGACACCAAGTTAAACATCACAGTGTAATGGCTGACACCAAGTTAAACATCACAGTGTAATGGCTGACACCAAGTTAAACATCACAGTGTAATGGCTGACACCAAGTTAAACATCACAGTGTAATGGCTGACACCAAGTTAAACATCACAGTGTAATGGCTGACACCAAGTTAAACATCACAGTGTAATGGCTGACACCAAGTTAAACATCACAGTGTAATGGCTGACACCAAGTTAAACATCACAGTGTAATGGCTGACACCAAGTTAAACATCACAGTGTAATGGCTGACACCAAGTTAAACATCACAGTGTAATGGCTGACACCAAGTTAAACATCACAGTGTAATGGCTGACACCAAGTTAAACATCACAGTGTAATGGCTGACACCAAGTTAAACATCACAGTGTAATGGCTGACACCAAGTTAAACAGCACAGTGTAATGGCTGACACCAAGTTAAACATCACAGTGTAATGGCTGACACCAAGTTAAACATCACAGTGTAATGGCTGACACCAAGTTAAACATCACAGTGTAATGGCTGACACCAAGTTAAACATCACAGTGTAATGGCTGACACCAAGTTAAACATCACAGTGTAATGGCTGACACCAAGTTAAACATCACAGTGTAATGGCTGACACCAAGTTAAACATCACAGTGTAATGGCTGACACCAAGTTAAACATCACAGTGTAATGGCTGACACCAAGTTAAACATCACAGTGTAATGGCTGACACCAAGTTAAACATCACAGTGTAATGGCTGACACCAAGTTAAACATCACAGTGTAATGGCTGACACCAAGTTAAACATCACAGTGTAATGGCTGACACCAAGTTAAACATCACAGTGTAATGGCTGACACCAAGTTAAACATCACAGTGTAATGGCTGACACCAAGTTAAACATCACAGTGTAATGGCTGACACCAAGTTAAACATCACAGTGTAATGGCTGACACCAAGTTAAACATCACAGTGTAATGGCTGACACCAAGTTAAACATCACAGTGTAATGGCTGACACCAAGTTAAACATCACAGTGTAATGGCTGACACCAAGTTAAACATCACAGTGTAATGGCTGACACCAAGTTAAACATCACAGTGTAATGGCTGACACCAAGTTAAACATCACAGTGTAATGGCTGACACCAAGTTAAACATCACAGTGTAATGGCTGACACCAAGTTAAACATCACAGTGTAATGGCTGACACCAAGTTAAACATCACAGTGTAATGGCTGACACCAAGTTAAACATCACAGTGTAATGGCTGACACCAAGTTAAACATCACAGTGTAATGGCTGACACCAAGTTAAACATCACAGTGTAATGGCTGACACCAAGTTAAACATCACAGTGTAATGGCTGACACCAAGTTAAACATCACAGTGTAATGGCTGACACCAAGTTAAACATCACAGTGTAATGGCTGACACCAAGTTAAACATCACAGTGTAATGGCTGACACCAAGTTAAACATCACAGTGTAATGGCTGACACCAAGTTAAACATCACAGTGTAATGGCTGACACCAAGTTAAACAGCACAGTGTAATGGCTGACACCAAGTTAAACATCACAGTGTAATGGCTGACACCAAGTTAAACATCACAGTGTAATGGCTGACACCAAGTTAAACATCACAGTGTAATGGCTGACACCAAGTTAAACATCACAGTGTAATGGCTGACACCAAGTTAAACATCACAGTGTAATGGCTGACACCAAGTTAAACATCACAGTGTAATGGCTGACACCAAGTTAAACATCACAGTGTAATGGCTGACACCAAGTTAAACATCACAGTGTAATGGCTGACACCAAGTTAAACATCACAGTGTAATGGCTGACACCAAGTTAAACATCACAGTGTAATGGCTGACACCAAGTTAAACATCACAGTGTAATGGCTGACACCAAGTTAAACATCACAGTGTAATGGCTGACACCAAGTTAAACATCACAGTGTAATGGCTGACACCAAGTTAAACATCACAGTGTAATGGCTGACACCAAGTTAAACAGCACAGTGTAATGGCTGACACCAAGTTAAACATCACAGTGTAATGGCTGACACCAAGTTAAACATCACAGTGTAATGGCTGACACCAAGTTAAACAGCACAGTGTAATGGCTGACACCAAGTTAAACATCACAGTGTAATGGCTGACACCAAGTTAAACATCACAGTGTAATGGCTGACACCAAGTTAAACATCACAGTGTAATGGCTGACACCAAGTTAAACATCACAGTGTAATGGCTGACACCAAGTTAAACATCACAGTGTAATGGCTGACACCAAGTTAAACATCACAGTGTAATGGCTGACACCAAGTTAAACATCACAGTGTAATGGCTGACACCAAGTTAAACATCACAGTGTAATGGCTGACACCAAGTTAAACATCACAGTGTAATGGCTGACACCAAGTTAAACATCACAGTGTAATGGCTGACACCAAGTTAAACCTCTCTTTAGCACAGTGTAATGGCTGACACCAAGAAGATTAAAGCTGCAGCATTCATCCCCTCTTCAAAGGCTGACACCAAGTTAAACATCACAGTGTAATGGCTGACACCAAGTTAAACAGCACAGTGTAATGGCTGACACCAAGTTAAACAGCACAGTGTAATGGCTGACACCAAGTTAAACATCACAGTGTAATGGCTGACACCAAGTTAAACAGCACAGTGTAATGACTGACACCAAGTTAAACATCACAGTGTAATGGCTGACACCAAGTTAAACATCACAGTGTAATGGCTGACACCAAGTTAAACATCACAGTGTAATGGCTGACACCAAGTTAAACATCACAGTGTAATGGCTGACACCAAGTTAAACATCACAGTGTAATGGCTGACACCAAGTTAAACATCACAGTGTAATGGCTGACACCAAGTTAAACATCACAGTGTAATGGCTGACACCAAGTTAAACATCACAGTGTAATGGCTGACACCAAGTTAAACATCACAGTGTAATGGCTGACACCAAGTTAAACAAGTCAAACCCTAACCCTTCACCCTTCACCCTTCACCCTTAGCCCTTAACCTTAAACCCTAAACCCTAAACCCTAACGCTAACCCTTAACCCTAACGCTAACCCTTAACCCTAACCATAACCCTAACCCGAACAATAGCACCTCCTCCCAGCTGCCCACTGCACTGAGGCTAGGTAACACGGTCACCACCAATAAATCCATGATAATCGAACATTTCAACAAGTATTTCTCTACGGCTGGCCATGCTTTCCTCCTGGCTACCCCAACCCCAGCCAACAGCTACGCCCCCAGCTACTTGTCCAAGCCTCCCCAGCTTCTCCTTTACCCAAATCCAGATAGCTGATGTTCTGAAAGAGCTGCAAAAGCTGGACCCATACAAATCAGCTGGGCTAGACAATCTGGACCCTCTCTTTCTAAAACTATCTGCCACCATTGTTGCAACTCCTATTACCAGTCTGCTCAACCTCTCTTTAGTGTCGTCCGAGATCCCAAAAGATTGGAAAGCTGCCGCGGTCATCCCCCTCTTCAAAGGGGGTGACACCCTAGACCCAAATTGCTATAGACCTATATACGTCCTGCTATAGACCTAAATCCGTGCACCGTCCTGCCCTGCCTCTCTAAAGTCTTCGAAAGCCTAGTTAATAAACAGATCATTGACCACTTCGAATCCCACCGTACCTTCTCCGCTGTACAATCCGGTTTCCGAGCTGGTCACGGGTGCACCTCAGCCACGCTCAAGGTACTAAACGATATCATATCATCAATAAGAGACATTACTGTGCAGCCATATTCATTGGCCTGGCCAAGGCTTTCGACTCTGTCAATCCCCACATCCTTATCGTCAGACTCAACAGCCTTGGTTTCTCTAATGATTGCCTCGCCTGGTTCACCAACTACTTTGCAGACAGAGTTCAGTGTGTTAAATCGGAGGGCCTGTTGTCCGGGCCTCTGGCAGTTTCTATGGGGGTGCCACAGGGTTCAATTCTTGGGCCGACTCTCTTCTCTGTATACATCAATGATGTCGCTCTTGCTGCCGGAGATACTCTGATCCACCTCTACGCAGGCGACACCATTCTGTATACTTCTGGCCCTTCTTTGGACACTGTGTTAACTAACCTCCAAACGAGCTACAATGCCATACAACACTCCTTCCGTGGCCTCCAACTGCTCTTAAACGCTAGTAAAACCAAATGTATGCTTTTCAACCGTTCGCTGCCTGCACCCGCCCGGCATCACTACCCTGGACGGCTCTGACCTAGAATATGTGGGCAACTACAAATACCTAGGTGTCTGGCTAGACTGTAAACTCTCCTTCCAGACTCACATTAAACATCTCCAATCCAAAATTAAATCTAGAATCGGCTTCCTATTTCGCAACAAAGCCACCTTCACTCATGCTGCCAAACTTGCACTAGTAAAACTGACTATCCTACCGATCCTCGACTTTGGCGATGTCATCTACAAAACAGCTTCCAATACTCTACTCAGCAAACTGGATGCAGTCTATTACAGTGCCATCCGCTTTGTCACCAAAGCCCCTTATACCACCCACCACTGCGACCTGTATGCTCAAGTCGGCTGGCCCTCGCTACATACTCGTCGCCAGTCCCACTGGCTTGAGGTCATCTACAAGTCCCTGCTTGGTAAAGCCCCGCCTTATCTCAGCTCGCTGGTCACCATAGCAGCACCCACCCGTAGCACGCGCTCCAGCAGGTATATCTCACTGGTCACCCCCAAAGCCAATTCCTCTTTTGGCCGCCTTTCCTTCCAGTTCTCTGCTGCCAATGACTGGAACGAACTACAAAAATCCCTGAAACTGGAGACTCATATCTCCCTCACTAGCTTTAAGCACCAGCTGTCAGAGCAGCTCACAGATCACTGCACCTGTACGTAGCCTAACCAACTACCTCATCCCCTACCGTATTAATTTATTTATCTTGCTCCTTTGCACCCCAGTATTTTTACTTTGCACATTCATCTACTGCACATTTATCATTCCAGTGTTTAATTGTTATATTGTAATTACTTGGCCACCATGGCCTATTTATTGCCTTACCTCCCTTATCCTACCTCATTTGCTCTCTATATAGATTAGTTTTTTTGCTTTTTCTACTGTATTATTAACTGTATGTTTGTTTACTCTACCCCTAACCCTAACCATTAACCCTAACCCTGAACCTAACCTTAACCCTAACCCTAACCCTTAACCCTTAACCCTAACCCTAATCCTAAACCTTAAACCTAACCCTAAACCTGACCCTAAACCCAACCTCTAAGCTTAAAATAGCCACTTTCTTTGTGGGGACCGGCGAAATGTCCCCACTTATCCAAATGTTCCTGTTTTTACTATCCTTGTGAGGACTTCTAGTCTTCTGGTCCCCAATATAGTAAAACCAAAACACACACACAAACACACACAAACACACACACACACACAAACACACACACACACACACACATCATAGGCTTCATATTGTTGTGTGGAAGAGACAGATTATTCCAGATGTAAAACAACATTTATAGATGCAGTAAGTAGTTACATCTATCATACTTGACCTTTTTAATTACTATTACTGTTAGAACTCAGAAGTGTGCACTATTTGTACCTCTACTACATAGCTTGAAGTGTGTTAGAACTCAGAAGTGTGCACTATTTGTACCTCTACCACATAGCTTGAAGTGTGTTAGAACTCAGAAGTGTGCACTATTTGTACCTCTACTACATAGCTTGAAGTGTACTTCTAAGTCCTCTTTTGGTAGCCACAGAAGCAACAAAGAACGATACGACTGTTTTAGTTAAAGACTTATCTATCTCGACCTTTCAATGACACTTCTACTATTGTTAATGAATGGAACCAAACTTCAGTGTAGCCTAACTTTAAACAAGAGGTTTGAAGTATACTTTAATGACTTGTTAGAAGTCTTTTTAATATCTTTAAACGGTTCATTGTTTGCTCTTTCTCCCTCTCCTTCCGGTGTCCCGGCTGTAGTGTTGTGTAGTGTTGTGCTGTGTTGTATAAGGGTTTGGTTTGGTGCAGTCAGGATCTAACCTCTTCCTGTCATCCAGCACAGCCTGGAGAGATTAGCTACACGTGTCTGTTATTCCCCAGCGGAAGAGGAGCGGAGGCCTGGTCGTGGTTTATCACAGACCCAGATAGGAGCTATGTCTCTGGGCCCGGGCGGAGCGGAGGATGGGGTGGAGGTTGGAGCGGGGTGGAAGGATGGAGGGATGGAGGATGAGTGTGGCCGGACAGACAGATGGAGTGTTCTGGAGATGGAGGATGTGTGCGGACAGAGGGAGGGGCTGGAGGGATGAAGGGATGGAGGGAGAGGAGGGAGAGGAGGGAAAGGAGGGAGAGGAGGGTGTGTGGACGGATAGAGGGATGAGTGTGGACTGATGGAAGGAGGGAGAGTGATGGGAGTATGAATGTGGGCGGAGGAATGGAGGGATGGAGGAATGGAGGGATGGAGGGATGGAGAGATGGAGGGATGGAGGGATGGAGAGATGGAGGGATGGAGAGATGGAGGGATGGAGAGATGGAGGGATGGAGAGATGGAGGGATGGTGAGATGGAGAGATGGAGGGATGGAGAGATGGAGAGATGGAGGGATGGAGAGATGGAGGGATGGAGGGACGGAGGGACGGAGAGACGGAGGGACGGAGGGACGGAGGGACGGAGGGACGGAGGGACGGAGGGACGGAGGGACGGAGGGATGGAGGGACGGATGGTCTTGGTAATCGTGTTATCTGGTGACTGCTGTCTCAGTCTCTCTTTTCTCTCCTTCTCTCTTCTTACTCCCTCCCTCATTTGGCCGTCAGACTTCAGAAGGTGGCCGTGGCCTTGTCTGACTTTATGTTAACAGTCCTCACACACATACGGGCCAGCGTATGTACACACACACACACACACTAAGGGCTATCTTTAATTCTGTCAGAACAAAAGGAGGATTTTCTCCTCTTACTGTTTAGCCTGCTTCTTAATATTCTGTTTTACGAAAGATTCACACACTGTAAGCCTCCCAAAGGGCCCCCTGGTCAAAAGAAGTGCACTACATAGGGAAGGGCCCCCTAATCCCCGTAGGGCCCTGGTCAAAAGTAGTGCACTACATAGGGAAGGGCCCCCTAATCCCAGTAGGGCCCTGGTCAAAAGTAGTGCACTACATAGGGAAGGGCCGCCTAATCCCCGTAGGGCCCTGGTCAAAAGTAGTGCACTACATAGGGAAGAGCCCCCTAATCCCAGTAGGGCCCTGGTCAAAAGTAGTGCACTACATAGGGAAGGGCCCCCTAATCCCAGTAGGGCCCTGGTCAAAAGTAGTGCACTACATAGGGAAGGGCCCCCTAATCCCCGTAGGGCCCTGGTCAAAAGTAGTGCACTACATAGGGAATAGCGTTCCATTTAGGCTACGGATCCCCTCTCAGATCTCCTCTCGCAACTCCTGCTCAGTGAATGGACCAGGGGATAATGTATCTCTCAATTGGTGATTAATATGTGATTAGATATTCTAATTTCAAACATTGTTTCTCTATGGCAGAGCAAACAGTACAGGGTTCAGTCTCTCGCATCGTAGAGACTGTCTCTCTCTATGGCAGAGCAAACAGTACAGGGTTCAGTCTCTCGCATCGTAGAGACTGTCTCACTCTATGGCAGAGCAAACGGTACAGGGTTCAGTCTCTCGCATCGTAGAGACTGTCTCAGTCTGTGGGCTCTGGTCAAAACAGGTGCACTATATAGGACATAGGGTTCCGTTTGGGACGCAGCGCTGTCATTAGTTAACTGGATAATGGCCTATAATGGGTAATGGGGCGTAGAGACGGCTATTACTGGCTGAGCCTGGGACATATGTGGACTATCACACACGTAGGTATGGATGCACGTACACACACACACACACACACACAAAGACAGACAGACACACACACACACAAAGACAGACAGACAGACAGACACACACACACACACAGACAGACACAGACAGCCTATCGGTGTTCATGCTAGCCATCATTGATAAGTGTTTAATTGGCAGCTTGCACTGTCTCCTATTTCACGATACAGACATATATTTGCTGACAGGTCAGAATTAGAGTCCAGAATAGCACCCTATTCCCTTTGCAGTGTATTTAGTATTCAATAGGATTGTCATTACCCCTGTTGCCAAGACAACAGTTACTCTTCCTCAATCAAATCAAATCGAATTGTATTAGTCACATGTGCCGAATACAACAGGTGTAGACCTTACCGTGAAATGCTGACTACAACAGGTGTAGACCTTACAGTGAAATGCTGAATACAACAGGTGTAGACCTTACAGTGAAATGCTGAATACAACAGGTGTAGACCTTACAGTGAAATGCTGAATACAACAGGTGTAGACCTCACAGTGAAATGCTGAATACAACAGGTGTAGATCTCACAGTGAAATGCTGAATACAACAGGTGTAGACCTTACAGTGAAATGCTGAATACAACAGGTGTAGACCTTACAGTGAAATGCTGAATACAACAGGTGTAGACCTCACAGTGAAATGCTGAATACAACAGGTGTAGACCTCACAGTGAAATGCTGAATACAACAGGTGTAGACCTGACAGTGAAATGCTGAATACAACAGGTGTAGACCTTACAGTGAAATGCTGAATACAACAGGTGTAGACCTTACAGTGAAATGCTGAATACAACAGGTGTAGACCTCACAGTGAAATGCTGAATACAACAGGTGTAGATCTCACAGTGAAATGCTGAATACAACAGGTGTAGACCTTACAGTGAAATGCTGAATACAACAGGTGTAGACCTTACAGTGAAATGCTGAATACAACAGGTGTAGACCTCACAGTGAAATGCTGAATACAACAGGTGTAGACCTCACAGTGAAATGCTGAATACAACAGGTGTAGACCTGACAGTGAAATGCTGAATACAACAGGTGTAGACCTTACAGTGAAATGCTGAATACAACAGGTGTAGACCTTACAGTGAAATGCTTACTTACGAGCCCCTAACCAACAATGCAGTTGTGGAGGCTATATACAGGGGGTACCGGTACAGAGTCAATGTGGAGGCTATATACAGGGGGTACCAGTACAGAGTCAATGTGGAGGCTATATACAGGGGGTACTGTACAGAGTCAATGTGGAGACTATATACAGGGGTACCAGTACAGAGTCAATGTGGAGACTATATACAGGGGGTACTGTACAGAGTCAATGTGGAGGCTATATACAGGGGGTACCAGTACAGAGTCAATGTGGAGGCTATATACAGGGGGTACCGGTACAGAGTCAATGTGGAGGCTATATACAGGGGGTACCGGTACAGAGTCAATGTGGAGGCTATATACAGGGGGTACCTGTACAGAGTCAATGTGGAGACTATATACAGGGGGTACCGGTACAGAGTCAATGTGGAGGCTATATACAGGGATACCGGTACAGAGTCAATGTGGAGACTATATACAGGGGGTACCGGTACAGAGTCAATGTGGAGGCTATATACAGGGGTACCGGTACAGAGTCAATGTGGAGACTATATACAGGGTACTGCACAGAGTCAATGTGGAGACTATATACAGGGGGAACTGTACAGAGTCAATGTGGAGGCTATATACAGGGGTACCGGTACAGAGTCAATGTGGAGGCTATATACAGGGGGTACCGGTACAGAGTCAATGTGGAGACTATATACAGGGGGTACCGGTACAGAGTCAATGTGGAGGCTATATACAGGGGGTACCAGTACAGAGTCAATGTGGAGGCTATATACAGGGGGTACTGGTACAGAGTCAATGTGGAGGCTATATACAGGGGTACCGGTACAGAGTCAATGTGGAGGCTATATACAGGGGGTACCGGTACAGAGTCAATGTGGAGACTATATACAGGGGGTACCGGTACAGAGTCAATGTGGAGGCTATATACAGGGGATACCAGTACAGAGTCAATGTGGAGGCTATATACAGGGGGTACCGGTACAGAGTCAATGTGGAGGCTATATACAGGGGGTACCAGTACAGAGTCAATGTGGAGACTATATACAGGGGGGTACCAGTACAGAGTCAATGTGGAGGCTATATACAGGGGGTACCAGTACAGAGTCAATGTGGAGGCTATATACAGGGGTACAGTACAGAGTCAATGTGGAGGCTATATACAGGGGGTACCGGTACAGAGTCAATGTGGAGACTATATACAGGGGGTACGGTAGAGAGTCAATGTGGAGACTATATACAGGGTACCGGTACAGAGTCAATGTGGAGACTATATACAGGGGTACCGGTACAGAGTCAATGTGGAGGCTATATACAGGGTACCGGTACAGAGTCAATGTGGAGACTATATACAGGGGAACAGTACAGAGTCAATGTGGAGGCTATATACAGGGGTACCGGTACAGAGTCAATGTGGAGGCTATATACAGGGGACCGGTACAGAGTCAATGTGGAGGCTATATACAGGGGGTACTGCACAGAGTCAATGTGAAGGCTATATACAGGGGTACTGTACAGAGTCAATGTGAAGGCTATATACAGGGGGTAATGGTACAGAGTCAATGTGGAGACTATATACAGGGGGTACTGGTACAGAGTCAATGTGGAGGCTATATACAGGGGGTACCGGTACAGAGTCAATGTGGAGGCTATATACAGGGGGTACTGTACAGAGTCAGTGTGGAGGCTATATACAGGGGGTACCTGTACAGAGTCAATGTGGAGGCTATATACAGGGGGTACTGTACAGAGTCAATGTAGAGGCTATATACAGGGGGTACTGTACAGAGTCAATGTGGAGGCTCTATACAGGGTACTGCACAGAGTCAATGTGGAGGCTATATACAGGGGGTACTGTACAGAGTCAATGTGGAGACTATATACAGGGGGTACTGTACAGAGTCAATGTGGAGACTATATACAGGGGGTACTGTACAGAGTCAATGTGGAGGCTATATACAGGGGGTACTGCACAGAGTCAATGTGAAGGCTATATACAGGGGGTAGTACAGAGTCAATGTGGAGGCTATATACAGGGGGTACCTGCACAGAGTCAATGTGGAGGCTATATACAGGGGGTACCACAGAGTCAATGTGGAGACTAAAAACAGGGGGTACTGCACAGAGTCAATGTGGAGGCTATATACAGGGGGTACCGTACAGAGTCAATGTGGAGGCTATATACAGGGGGTACCGGTACAGAGTCAATGTGGAGGCTATATACAGGGGGTACCGGTACAGAGTCAATGTGGAGGCTATATACAGGGGGTACCGGTACAGAGTCAATGTGGAGGCTATATACAGGGGGTACCGGTACAGAGTCAATGTGGAGGCTATATACAGGGGTACCGGTACAGAGTCAATGTGGAGGCTATATACAGGGGGTACCGGTACAGAGTCAATGTGGAGGCTATATACAGGGGGTAATGGTACAGAGTCAATGTGGAGACTATATACAGGGGTACTGGTACAGAGTCAATGTGGAGGCTATATACAGGGGGTACCGGTACAGAGTCAATGTGGAGGCTATATACAGGGGGTACCGGTACAGAGTCAATGTGGAGGCTATATACAGGGGTACCGGTACAGAGTCAATGTGGAGGCTATATACAGGGGTACCGGTACAGAGTCAATGTGGAGGCTATATACAGGGGGTACCGGTACAGAGTTAATGTGGAGGCTATATACAGGGTACGGTACAGAGTCAATGTGGAGGCTATATACAGGGGGTACCGGTACAGAGTCAATGTGGAGACTATATACAGGGGTACCGGTACAGAGTCAATGTGGAGGACTATATACAGGGGGTACCGGTACAGAGTCAATGTGGAGGCTATATACAGGGGTACCGGTACAGAGTCAATGTGGAGGCTATATACAGGGTACCGGTACAGAGTCAATGTGGAGGCTATATACAGGGGGTACCTGCACAGAGTCAATGTGGAGGCTATATACAGGGGTACGGTACAGAGTCAATGTGGAGACTATATACAGGGGGTACCAGTACAGAGTCAATGTGGAGGCTATATACAGGGGTACTGTACAGAGTCAATGTGGAGGCTATATACAGGGGGTACCAGTACAGAGTCAATGTGAAGGCTATATACAGGGGGTACCAGTACAGAGTCAATGTGGAGGCTATATACAGGGGTACTGTACAGAGTCAATGTGGAGGCTATATACAGGGGGTACCGGTACAGAGTCAATGTGGAGGCTATATACAGGGTACAGTACAGAGTCAATGTGGAGGCTATATACAGGGGGTACTGCACAGAGTCAATGTGGAGGCTATATACAGGGGTACCGGTACAGAGTCAATGTGGAGGCTATATACAGGGGTACCGGTACAGAGTCAATGTGGAGGCTATATACAGGGGGTACGGTACAGAGTCAATGTGGAGGCTATATACAGGGTACCGGTACAGAGTCAATGTGGAGGCTATATACAGGGGGTACCGGTACAGAGTCAATGTGGAGGCTATATACAGGGGTACCTGTACAGAGTCAATGTGGAGGCTATATACAGGGGTACAGTACAGAGTCAATGTGGAGGCTATATACAGGGGGTACTGCACAGAGTCAATGTGGAGGCTATATACAGGGTACCGGTACAGAGTCAATGTGGAGGCTATATACAGAAATTGCAGTACAGAGTCAATGTGGAGGCTATATACAGGGGGTACGGTACAGAGTCAATGTGGAGGCTATATACAGGGGGTACAGTACAGAGTCAATGTGGAGGCTATATACAGGGGGTACCGGTACAGAGTCAATGTGGAGGCTATATACAGGGGGTACCGGTACAGAGTCAATGTGGAGGCTATATACAGGGAGTACGGTACAGAGTCAATGTGGAGGCTATATACAGGGGTACAGTACAGAGTCAATGTGGAGGCTATATACAGGGGGTACTGTACAGAGTCAATGTGGAGGCTATATACAGGGGGTACCGGTACAGAGTCAATGTGGAGGCTATATACACAGGGGGTACTGTACAGAGTCAATGTGGAGGCTATATACAGGGTACCGGTACAGAGTCAATGTGGAGGCTATATACAGGGGTACTGTACAGAGTCAATGTGGAGGCTATATACAGGGGTACCGGTACAGAGTCAATGTGGAGGCTATATACAGGGGTACAGTACAGAGTCAATGTGGAGGCTATATACAGGGGGTACCGGTACAGAGTCAATGTGGAGGCTATATACAGGGGTACCTGTACAGAGTCAATGTGGAGGCTATATACAGGGGGTACCGGTACAGAGTCAATGTGGAGGCTATATACAGGGGGTACCAGTACAGAGTCAATGTGGAGGCTATATACAGGGGGTACTGTACAGAGTCAATGTGGAGGCTATATACAGGGGGTACTGTACAGAGTCAATGTGGAGGCTATATACAGGGGGTACGGTACAGAGTCAATGTGGAGGCTATATACAGGGGTACCGGTACAGAGTCAATGTGGAGGCTATATACAGGGGTACCGGTACAGAGTCAATGTGGAGGCTATATACAGGGAGTACTGTACAGAGTCAATGTGGAGGCTATATACAGGGGGTACCGGTACAGAGTCAATGTGGAGGCTATATACAGGGGGTACCGGTACAGAGTCAATGTGGAGGCTATATACAGGGGTACCGGTACAGAGTCAATGTGGAGGCTATATACAGGGGGTACTGTACAGAGTCAATGTGGAGGCTATATACAGGGGTACCGGTACAGAGTCAATGTGGAGGCTATATACAGGGGGTACTGTACAGAGTCAATGTGGAGGCTATATACAGGGGTACTGGTACAGAGTCAATGTGGAGGCTATATACAGGGGTACCGGTACAGAGTCAATGTGGAGACTATATACAGGGGTACGGTACAGAGTCAATGTGGAGGCTATATACAGGGAGTACCGGTACAGAGTCAATGTGGAGGCTATATACAGGGGGTACCGGTACAGAGTCAATGTAGAGGCTATATACAGGGGTACGGTACAGAGTCAATGTGGAGGCTCTATACAGGGGTACAGTACAGAGTCAATGTGGAGGCTATATACAGGGGGTACCGGTACAGAGTCAATGTGGAGACTATATACAGGGGGTACCGGTACAGAGTCAATGTGGAGGCTATATACAGGGGGTACGGTACAGAGTCAATGTGAAGGCTATATACAGGGGTACCGGTATAGAGTCAATGTGGAGGCTATATACAGGGGGTACCGGTACAGAGTCAATGTGGAGACTATATACAGGGGGTACTGTACAGAGTCAATGTGGAGGCTATATACAGGGGGGGTACAGAGTCAATGTGGAGGCTATATACAGGGGGTACCGATACAGAGTCAATGTGGAGGCTATATACAGGGGGTACCAGTACAGAGTCAATGTGGAGGCTATATACAGGGGGTACCGGTACAGAGTCAATGTGGAGGCTATATACAGGGGGTACCGGTACAGAGTCAATGTGGAGGCTATATACAGGGGGTACTGTACAGAGTCAATGTGGAGGCTATATACAGGGGGTACCGGTACAGAGTCAATGTGGAGGCTATATACAGGGGGTACCGGTACAGAGTCAATGTGAAGGCTATATACAGGGGGTACCGGTACAGAGTCAATGTGGAGGCTATATACAGGGGTACTGTACAGAGTCAATGTGGAGGCTATATACAAGGGGTACCGGTACAGAGTCAATGTGGAGACTAAATACAGGGGTACCTGCACAGAGTCAATGTGGAGACTATATACAGGGGGTACGGTACAGAGTCAATGTGGAGGCTATATACAGGGAGTACCGGTACAGAGTCAATGTGGAGACTATATACAGGGGGTACCGGTACAGAGTCAATGTGGAGGCTATATACAGGGGTACGGTACAGAGTCAATGTGGAGGCTATATACAGGGAGTACCGGTACAGAGTCAATGTGGAGGCTATATACAGGGTACCCAGTACAGAGTCAATGTGGAGGATATATACAGGGAGTACCGGTACAGAGTCAATGTGGAGGCTATATACAGGGGGTACAGTACAGAGTCAATGTGGAGGCTATATACAGGGGTACCAGTACAGAGTCAATGTGGAGGATATATACAGGGTACTGTACAGAGTCAATGTGGAGGCTATATACAGGGGGTACCGGTACAGAGTCAATGTGGAGGCTATATACAGGGGTACCGCTACAGAGTCAATGTGGAGGCTATATACAGGGGTACTGTACAGAGTCAATGTGGAGGCTATATACAGGGAGTACCTGTACAGAGTCAATGTTGAGGCTATATACAGGGGGTACCGGTACAGAGTCAATGTGGAGGCTATATACAGGGGGTACTGTACAGAGTCAATGTGGAGGCTATATACAGGGGGTACCGGTACAGAGTCAATGTGAAGGCTATATACAGGGGTACCGGTACAGAGTCAATGTGGAGGCTATATACAGGGGGTACAGTACAGAGTCAATGTGGAGGCTATATACAAGGGGTACCTGTACAGAGTCAATGTGGAGACTAAATACAGGGGTACCGGTACAGAGTCAATGTGGAGACTATATACAGGGGTACGGTACAGAGTCAATGTGGAGGCTATATACAGGGGTACCGGTACAGAGTCAATGTGGAGACTATATACAGGGGTACCGGTACAGAGTCAATGTGGAGGCTATATACAGGGGGTACCAGTACAGAGTCAATGTGGAGACTATATACAGGGGGTGCAGTACAGAGTCAATGTGGAGGCTATATACAGGGGGTACCGGTACAGAGTCAATGTGGAGGCTATATACAGGGGTACAGTACAGAGTCAATGTGGAGGCTATATACAGGGTACCAGTACAGAGACAATGTGGAGGATATATACAGGGGTACGGTACAGAGTCAATGTGGTGGCTATATACAGGGTACCGGTACAGAGTCAATGTGGAGGCTATATACAGGGGTACTGGTACAGAGTCAATGTGGAGGCTATATACAGGGGTACCAGTACAGAGTCAATGTGGAGACTATATACATGGGGTACTGGTACAGAGTCAATGTGGAGGCTATATACAGGGTACCGGTACAGAGTCAATGTGGAGACTATATACAGGGGGTACTGTACAGAGTCAATGTGGAGGCTATATACAGGGGGTACGGTACAGAGTCAATGTGGAGACTATATACAGGGGGGTACCGGTACAGAGTCAATGTGGAGGCTATATACAGGGGGTACCGGTACAGAGTCAATGTGCGGGGGCACTGGTTAGTCGAGGTAATTGAGGTAATATGTACATGTAGGTAGAGTTATTAAAGTGACTATGCATAGATAATAACAGAGAGTAGCAGCAGTGTAGAGGGGTTGGGGGGTAATGCAAATAATCTGGGTAGCCATTGGACTAGATGTTCAGGAGTTTTATGGCTTGGGGGTAGAAGCTGTTTAGAAGCCAATATGACCTAGACTTGGTGCTCCGGTACCACTTGCCGTGCGGTAGCAGAGAGAACAGTCTAGGGTGGCTGGAGTCTTTGACCATTTTTAGGGCCTTCATCTGACACCGCCTGGTATAGAGGTCCTGGAGGGCAGGAAGCTTGGCCCCAGTGATGTACTGGGCCGTTCGCACTACCCTCTGTAGTGGCTTGCGGTCGGAGGCCGAGCAGTTGCCATACCAGCCAGTGGTGCAAACAATCAGGATGCTGTAGAACCTGCAGCTGTAGAACCTTTTGAGGATCTGAGGACCCATGCCAAATCTTTTCAGTGTCCTGAGGGGGATTAGGTTTTGTCGTGCCCTCTTCACGACTATCTTGGTGTACTTGGACCATGTTAGTTTGTTGGTGATGTGGACACCAAGGATCTTGAAGCTCTCAACCTGCTTCACTTCAGCCCCGTTGATGAGAATGGTGGCGTGCTCGGTCCTCCTTTTCCTGTAGTCCACAATGATCTCTTTAGTCTTGGTTACGTAGAGGGAGAGGTTGTTGTCCAGGCAACACACGGCCAGGTCTCTGACCTCCTCCCTATAGGCTCTCGTCGTTGTCGGTGATCAGGTCTACCACTGTTGTGTCATCGGCAAACTTAATGATGGTGTTGGAGTGAACAGGGAGTACAAGAGGGGACTGAGCACGCACCCCTGAGGGGCCCCTGTGTTGAGGATCAGCGTGGCGGATGTGTTGTTACCTACCCTTACCACCTGGGGGCGGCCCGTCAGTAAGTCCAGGATCCAGTTGCAGAGGGAGGTGTTTAGTCCCAGGGTCCTTAGCTTATTGATGAGCTTTGTTGAACGCTGAGCTGTAGTCAATGAATAGCATTCTCACGTAGGTGTTCCTTTTGTCCAAAAGGGAAAGGGCAGTGTGGAGTGCAATAGAGATTGCATCATCTGTGGATCTGTTGGGGCGGTATGCAATTTGGAGTGTGTTTAGGGTTTCTGGAATAATGCTGTTGATGTGAGCCATGACCAGCCTTTCAAAGCACTTCATGGCTACAGACGTGAGTGCTACGGGTTGGTAGTCATTTAGGCAGGTTACCTTAGTGTTCTTGGGCACAGGGACTATGGTGGTCTGCTTAAAACATGTTGTTATTATAGACTCGGACAGGGAGAGGTTGAAAATGTCAGTGAAGACACTTGCCAGTTGGTCAGCGCATGCTCTACGTACACGTCCTGGTAACCCTTCTGGCCCTGCGGCCTTGCGATTGTTGACCTTTTTAATGGTCTTACTCACATTGGCTGCGGAGAGCGTGATCACACAGTCGTCCGGAACAGCTGGTGCTCTCATGCATGTTTCAGTGTTATTTGCCTCGAATCGAGCATAGAAGCAGTTTAGCTCGTCTAGTAGGCTCGTGTCACTGCTTCCCTTTGTAGTTTGTAATAGTTTGCAAGCCCACCACATCCAACAAGCGTTGGAGCCGGTGTAGTACAATTCAATCTTAATCCTGTATTGACACTTTGCCTGTTTGATGGTTCGTTGTAGGGCATAGCGGAATTTCTTATAAGCTTCCGGGTTAGAGTCCCACTTCTTGAAAGCGGCAGCTCTGGCCTTAAGCTCAGTGCGGATGTTGCCTGTAATCCATGGCTTCTGGTTGGGGTATGCACGAACGGTCACTGTGGGGACGACATCATTGATGCACTTATTGATGAAGCCAATGACTGATGTGGTGTACTCAATGCTATAGGAAGAATCACGGAACATATTCCAGTCTGTGCTGCAAAACAGTCCTGTAGTTTAGCATCTGCTTCCTCTGACCACTTTTTTATTGACCGAATCACTGGTGCTTCCTGCTTTAGTTTGTGCTTGTAAGCAGGAATCAGGAGGATAGAATTATGGTCAGATTTGCTAAATGGATGGTGAGGGAGAGCTTTGTACGTGTCTCTGTGTGTGGAGTAAAGGTGGTCTAGAGGTTTTTTTTCCCCTCTGGTTGCACATGTAACATGCTGATAGAAATGAGGTAAAACGGATTTAAGTTTCCCTGCATTAAAGTCCCCCGGCCACTTGGAGTGCCACCTCTGGATGAGCATTTTCCTGTTTGCTTATGGCGGAATACAGCTCGTTCAGTGCGGTCTTAGTGCCAGAATCGGTCTGTGGTGGTATGTAGACAGCTACGAAAAATACAGATGAAAACTCTCTAGTGTGGTCTACAGCTTATCATGAGATACTCTACCTCAGGCGAGCAAACCCTCGAGACTTCCTTAGTGTTGTCAATGTTAATAGTCCGGTGGCTATTTTATTAATTGTTCAGCAGTCTTGTGGCTTGGGGGAGTAGAAGCTGTTGAGGAGCCTTTTGGTACTAGACTTGGCGCTCTGGTACCGCTTGCCGAGCAGTAGCAGAGAAAAGTCTATGACTTGGGTGACTGGAGTCTGACAATTTTATGGGCTTTCCTCTGACTCCGCCTATTATATAGGTCCTGGATGGCAGGAGGATTGGCCCCAGTGATGTACTGGGCCGCACACACTACCCTCTGTAGCACCTTACGGTCAGATGACGAGCAGTTGCAATGCCAGGAGGTGATGCAACCGGCCAGGATGCTCTCGGTGCCGATTAGAGGATATGGGGACCCATGCCAAATCTTTTCAGTCTCCTGAGGGGGAATAGACGTTGTCATGCCCACTTAACAGTAAAAGATAGAGAGTTAACAGAAGCAGAACTCTATTTTAACAGTAACATTTAGATAGAGATAGAGAGTTAACAGTAACAGTTAGATAGAGATAGAGAGTTAACAGTAACAATCAGATAGAGATACAGAGTTAACAGTAACATTTAGATAGAAATAGAGAGTTAACAGTAACAGTTAGATAGAGATAGAGAGTTAACAGTTAGATAGAGATAGAGAGTTAACAGTAACAGTTAGATAGAGATAGAGAGTTAACAGTAACAGTTAGATAGAGATAGAGAGTTAACAGTAACAGTTAGATAGAGAGTTAACAGTAACAGTTAGACAGAGATAGAGAGTTAACAGTTAGATATAGAGAGTTAACAGTAACAGTTAGATAGAGATAGAGAGTTAACAGTAACAGTTAGATAGAGATAGAGAGTTAACAGTAACAGTTAGATAGAGAGTTAACAGTAACAGTTAGATAGAGATAGAGAGTTAACAGTAACAGTTAGATAGAGATAGAGAGTTAACAGTTAGATAGAGATAGAGAGTTAACAGTAACAGTTAGATAGAGATAGAGAGTTAACAGATAGAGATAGAGAGTTAACAGTAACAGTTAGATAGAGATAGAGAGTTAACAGTTAGATAGAGATAGAGAGTTAACAGTAACAGTTAGATAGAGATAGAGAGTTAACAGATAGAGATAGAGAGTTAACAGTAACAGTCAGATAGAGATAGAGAGTTAACAGTAACAGTTAGATAGAGATAGAGAGTTAACAGTAACAGTCAGATAGAGAGTTAACAGTAACAGTTAGATAGAGATAGAGAGTTAACAGTAACAGTTAGACAGAGATAGAGTTAACAGTAACAGTTAGATAGAGATAGAGAGTTAACAGTAACAGTTAGACAGAGATAGAGAGTTAACAGTTAGATAGAGATATAGAGTTAACAGTAACAGTTAGATAGAGATAGAGAGTTAACAGATAGAGATAGAGAGTTAACAGTAACAGTTAGATAGAGAGTTAACAGTAACAGTTAGATAGAGATAGAGAGTTAACAGTAACAGTTAGATAGAGAGTTAACAGTAACAGTTAGATAGAGATAGAGAGTTAACAGTAACAGTTAGATAGAGATAGAGAGTTAACAGTAACAGTTAGATAGAGATAGAGAGTTAACAGTTAGATATAGAGAGTTAACAGTAACAGTTAGATAGAGATAGAGAGTTAACAGTAACAGTTAGATAGAGATAGAGAGTTAACAGTTAGATAGAGATAGAGAGTTAACAGTAACAGTTAGATAGAGAGTTAACAGTAACAGTTATATAGAGATAGAGAGTTAACAGTAACATTTAGATAGGGATATAGAGTTAACAGTAACAGTCAGATAGAGATAGAGAGTTAACAGTAACAGTTAGATAGAGAGTTAACAGTAACAGTTAGATAGAGATAGAGAGTTAACAGTAACAGTCAGATAGAGATAGAGAGTTAACAGTAACAGTTAGATAGAGATAGAGAGTTAACAGTAACAGTTAGATAGAGATAGAGAGTTAACAGTAACAGTCAGATAGAGATAGAGAGTTAACAGTAACAGTTAGATACAGAGTTAACAGTAACAGTTAGATAGAGATAGAGAGTTAACAATAACAGTTAGATAGAGATAGAGAGTTAACAGTAACAGTTAGATAGAGAGTTAACAGTAACAGTTAGATAGAGATAGAGAGTTAACAGTAACAGTTAGATAGAGATAGAGAGTTAACAGTAACAGTTAGATAGAGATAGAGAGTTAACAGTAACAGTTAGATAGAGATAGAGAGTTAACAGTTAGATAGAGATAGAGAGTTAACAGTAACAGTTAGATAGGGATATAGAGTTAACAGTAACAGTTAGATAGAGATAGAGAGTTAACAGTAACAGTTAGATAGAGATAGAGAGTTAACAGTAACAGTCAGATAGAGATAGAGAGTTAACAGTAACAGTTAGATAGAGAGTTAACAGTAACAGTTAGATAGAGATAGAGAGTTAACAGTAACAGTTAGATAGAGATAGAGAGTTAACAGTAACAGTTAGATAGAGATAGAGAGTTAACAGTAACAGTTAGATAGAGATAGAGAGTTAACAGTTAGATAGAGATAGAGAGTTAACAGTAACAGTTAGATAGGGATATAGAGTTAACAGTAACAGTTAGATAGAGATAGAGAGTTAACAGTAACAGTTAGATAGAGATAGAGAGTTAACAGTAACAGTCAGATAGAGATAGAGAGTTAACAGTAACAGTTAGATAGAGAGTTAACAGTAACAGTTAGATAGAGATAGAGAGTTAACAGTAACAGTTAGATAGAGATAGAGAGTTAACAGTAACAGTTAGATAGAGATAGAGAGTTAACAGTAACAGTTAGATAGAGATAGAGAGTTAACAGTTAGATAGAGATAGAGAGTTAACAGTAACAGTTAGATAGAGATAGAGAGTTAACAGTAACAGTTAGATAGAGATAGAGAGTTAACAGTAACAGTTAGATAGAGATAGAGAGTTAACAGTAACAGTTAGATAGAGATAGAGAGTTAACAGTAACAGTTAGATAGAGATAGAGAGTTAACAGTTAGATAGAGATAGAGAGTTAACAGTAACAGTTAGATAGAGATAGAGAGTTAACAGTAACAGTTAGATAGAGATAGAGAGTTAACAGTAACAGTTAGATAGAGATAGAGAGTTAACAGTAACAGTTAGATAGAGATAGAGAGTTAACAGTTAGATAGAGATAGAGAGTTAACAGTAACAGTTAGATAGGGATATAGAGTTAACAGTAACAGTTAGATAGAGATAGAGAGTTAACAGTAACAGTTAGATAGAGATAGAGAGTTAACAGTAACAGTCAGATAGAGATAGAGAGTTAACAGTAACAGTTAGATAGAGATAGAGAGTTAACAGTAACAGTTAGATAGAGATAGAGAGTTAACAGTAACAGTTAGATAGAGAGTTAACAGTAACAGTTAGATAGAGAGTTAACAGTAACAGTTAGATAGAGATATAGAGTTAACAGTAACAGTTAGATAGAGATACAGAGTTAACAGTAACAGTCAGATAGAGATATAGAGTTAACAGTAACAGTTAGATACAGAGTTAACAGTAACAGTTAGATAGAGATAGAGAGTTAACAGTAACAGTTAGACAGAGATAGAGAGTTAACAGTAACAGTTAGATAGAGATAGAGAGTTAACAGTAACAGTTAGACAGAGATAGAGAGTTAACAGAAGGAGGCAGGAGTGTCAGAAGAGATAACGAGCAGGTTGCTTTCCATTATAATGAGGATCAGTCCAGCCAGGAAACCACGCACGACGCACGCACTCACCTCCCACACACACACACACACACACACACACACACACACACACACACACACACACACACACACACACACACACACACACACCATTTCTCTCTCTCTCTCTCACACACACACACACACACACACACACACACACACACACACACACACACACACACACACACACACACACACACACACACACACACACACACACACACACACACACACACACACACACACACACACACACACACACACACACACACACCATTTCTCTCTCTCTCTCACACACACACACACACACACACACACACACACACACACACACACACACACACACACACACACACACACACACACACACACACACACACACACACACACACACACACACACACACACACACCATTTCTCTCTCTCTCACACACACACACACACACACAAGCACAAACAAACACTTCCATTCCGCAGTATACTGCCGCATTCAACATATGGTCATTATGGGCTCTGTTGTCTTTGGAACTGTTCCTCTCTCTCACAGGCAGACAGACAGACAGACAGGCAGACAGGCAGACAGGCAGACAGATATTATAGATCTCCTAGTGGTCTGATCAATGAGTAGCTCACGGGATACGCATTGACAAAATACACACATACACATAAACACAAACAAAAACAGAAAACACAAACACACAAACACTTTAAAGTCAGTGGATAATATCCCATCCCTCCAGATGGTGTGTGAGACGGCAACGAATGGCTCTCTACTCCCGTCCCACTGAGATTAAAATAATATGCATGAATTTACAAATCTGTACTGGCACAAAAACAAAAAACAAATTAACGAGTTATGCCATGCGGTGACAATAATCAGGAGACTAATGGTTACAGTGGTGACTTCATCATCATAGAACAGGTACAAGAGATGGAGGGAGGGAGAGAGGGAGGGAGGGAGACTGCTGTGTTAGCATGCTAATGTAATTCTTTAGGACGCCCGGAGCACAGACACACACACACACACAGAGAGGCAGGGGATGTGACCTTGCCGTGACATTAAAGGAATGTTGAGACAACGTGAGCTGACCTGCTGTGGCTTCACGCTGTGGCCACATCTCCCTAAGATGTGAGTGAATTAGTGAATGAGTGAGTGAGTGAGTGAGTGAGTGAGTGAGTGAGTGAGTGAGTGAGTGAGTGAGTGAGTGAGTGAGTGAGTGTGTGAGTGCACAGGTGCCTGAGCAATGGGGCCCAACCGAGCAGCTGCATCCCCACTTTCAAAATAGGGGTGCAAAACATTTATTCATCCCTACTTTACCAGAAAATGATCATGATCCATTGGGTCATTTGTCATTTTTCAATGATTAGTAATGTTTTGAGCTAGTCTGTATTTAAATAGTAGATACTGTCCATTTTATATATGATATTATTATTATTAACAGATGGCATTTTACCCCCCCTCCTCCAGATGAATGGTTTGGACCATTCTAAAGTGTTGCTTCAGTTTTGGTCCAGAGCAGTTAGAAGGTGCTGGTGAAAAGGCTCCTGCTGCACCGCTGGTGAAAAGGCACCAGCCTGTTCATCTACTTTGCTGTTGTTACATTTATATCGTTCTTTCATGTCCGATGGTGTTGTTCTGATGGTGTTGTTCTGATGGTGTTGGTCTGATGGTGTTGGTCTGATGGTGTGGGTCTGATGGTGTTGGTCTGATGGTGTTGTTCTGATGGTGTTGGTCTGATGGTGTCGGTCTGATGGTGTCGGTCTGATGGTGTGGGTCTGATGGTGTTGGTCTGATGGTGTTGTTCTGATGGTGTTGGTCTGATGGTGTCGGTCTGATGGTGTCGGTCTGATAGTGTTGTTCTGATGGTGTTGGTCTGATGGTGTTGTTCTGATGGTGTTGGTCTGATGGTGTCGGTCTGATGGTGTCGGTCTGATAGTGTTGGTCTGATGGTGTTGGTCTGATGGTGTTGTTCTGATGGTGTTGGTCTGATGGTGTCGGTCTGATGGTGTCGGTCTGATGGTGTCGGTCTGATAGTGTTGTTCTGATGGTGTTGGTCTGATGGTGTTGTTCTGATGGTGTTGGTCTGATGGTGTCGGTCTGATGGTGTCGGTCTGATAGTGTTGGTCTGATGGTGTTGGTCTGATGGTGTTGTTCTGATGGTGTTGGTCTGATGGTGTCGGTCTGATGGTGTTGTTCTGATGGTGTTGGTCTGATGGTGTCGGTCTGATGGTGTCGGTCTGATAGTGTTGGTCTGATGGTGTTGGTCTGATGGTGTTGTTCTGATGGTGTTGGTCTGATGGTGTCGGTCTGATGGTGTTGGTCTGATGGTGTTGTTCTGATAGTGTTGATCTGATGGTGTTGGTCTGATAGTGTCGGTCTGATGGTGTTGGTCTGATGGTGTTGGTCTGATGGTGTCGGTCTGATGGTGTCGGTCCGATGGTGTTGGTCTGATGGTGTTGGTCTGATGGTGTCGGTCCGATGGTGTTGGTCCGATGGTGTTGGTCTGATGGTGTTGTTCTGATGGTGTCGGTCCGATGGTGTTGGTCTGATGGTGTTGGTCTGATGGTGTCGGTCCGATGGTGTCGGTCCGATGGTGTTGGTCCGATGGTGTTGTTCTGATGGTGTCGGTCTGATGGTGTCGGTCTGATGGTGTCGGTCCGATGGTGTTGTTGCATATAATTTTAAACAGCGTGCAAATTCATTGTATCATTTCCCTTTGCCTGTTAGAACCATGGTGTCTGATTAGGCCTCGCTGTAGTGCACTCTGACTCAGAGGGAGAATCTATTTGCATACTCCTCATGTCCTCTTTCATCGCCTCCTTCTCAAAACCCATTGGTCCCACCCCTCTGACCTTCTCCTCCAATGGGTTTTAAAAAGAGGCGAGGAGAGAGGACATGAGGAGTACGCAATTGAGATTCTCCCACTGACTCCGAGTAGCCTTCCATCAGCCTACAAAGGTTGCATATCCAGTAGCTCACGGGCTGTCAATGAGTAGCTCACGGGGCTGTCAATGAGTAGCTCACGGGGCTGTCAATGAGTAGCTCACGGGCTGTCAATGAGTAGCTCACGGGGCTGTCAATGAGTAGCTCACGGGCTGTCAATGAGTAGCTCACGGGCTGTCAATGAGTAGCTCACGGGTTGTCAATGAGTAGCTCAGGGGGCTGTCAATGAGTAGCTCACGGGGCTGTCAATGAGTAGCTCACGGGGCTGTCAATGAGTAGCTCACGGGGCTGTCAATGAGTAGCTCACGGGCTGTCAATGAGTAGCTCAGGGGCTGTCAATGAGTAGCTCACGGGTTGTCAATGAGTAGCTCAGGGGGCTGTCAATGAGTAGCTCACGGGCTGTCAATGAGTAGCTCACGGGGCTGTCAATGAGTAGCTCAGGGGCTGTCAATGAGTAGCTCACGGGCTGTCAATGAGTAGCTCAGGGGCTGTCAATGAGTAGCTCACGGGTTGTCAATGAGTAGCTCAGGGGCTGTCAATGAGTAGCTCAGGGGCTGTCAATGAGTAGCTCACGGCCTGTCAATGAGTAGCTCACGGGCTGTCAATGAGTAGCTCACGGGGCTGTCAATGAGTAGCTCAGGGGCTGTCAATGAGTAGCTCACGGGCTGTCAATGAGTAGCTCAGGGGCTGTCAATGAGTAGCTCACGGGTTGTCAATGAGTAGCTCAGGGGCTGTCAATGAGTAGCTCAGGGGCTGTCAATGAGTAGCTCACGGGTTGTCAATGAGTAGCTCAGGGGCTGTCAATGAGTAGCTCAGGGGCTGTCAATGAGTAGCTCAGGGGCTGTCAATGAGTAGCTCACGGCCTGTCAATGAGTAGCTCACGGCCTGTCAATGAGTAGCTCACGGGCTGTCAATGAGTAGCTCACGGGGCTGTCAATGAGTAGCTCAGGGGCTGTCAATGAGTAGCTCACGGGCTGTCAATGAGTAGCTCAGGGGCTGTCAATGAGTAGCTCACGGGTTGTCAATGAGTAGCTCAGGGGCTGTCAATGAGTAGCTCAGGGGCTGTCAATGAGTAGCTCACGGGTTGTCAATGAGTAGCTCACGGGGCTGTCAATGAGTAGCTCACGGGGCTGTCAATGAGTAGCTCACGGGCTGTCAATGAGTAGCTCAGGGGCTGTCAATGAGTAGCTCACGGGTTGTCAATGAGTAGCTCAGGGGGCTGTCAATGAGTAGCTCACGGGCTGTCAATGAGTAGCTCACGGGGCTGTCAATGAGTAGCTCAGGGGCTGTCAATGAGTAGCTCAGGGGCTGTCAATGAGTAGCTCATGGGCTGTCAATGAGTAGCTCACGGGCTGTCAATGAGTAGCTCACGGGGCTGTCAATGAGTAGCTCAGGGGCTGTCAATGAGTAGCTCACGGGCTGTCAATGAGTAGCTCAGGGGCTGTCAATGAGTAGCTCACGGGTTGTCAATGAGTAGCTCAGGGGCTGTCAATGAGTAGCTCACGGGTTGTCAATGAGTAGCTCAGGGGCTGTCAATGAGTAGCTCAGGGGCTGTCAATGAGTAGCTCAGGGGCTGTCAATGAGTAGCTCACGGCCTGTCAATGAGTAGCTCACAAGTAGATAGTGAGAAATAATCACAAGGCCAAATATTACATGATTAAATCTGTGAAATCGTTTTCCTCCGCAAGCTGTTTACAATTAAACACAATTCAAAAAAATGTTGCCCTCTGTTTACCAAACATTGTTAAAAGGTTTTCATTCTGTTACAAAAGTAACAGTCCTGGATGAGACCCATATGCCAACGCAACCGTGGCCCGGTTTTTATCAAATATGTATGCTGCCGAGACCAGTTAACCTGTTTCACGGTGACAGAACTTCAAACAACAGAACAAAGCCAACGTTGGAGAAAACGTGGACGGGTCAAATGAATGTGCTTGCTGAGACTACACTTTTGTTATTCCTCGTACTTTTCCCTGGTTAATCTGTTTCTGCACGATTTGTTGTGAAATATGTCAATCAAATGTATTTATAAAGCACCCTTCTTACACCAGCCGATGTCACAGAGTGCTGTACAGAAACCCAGCCTAAAACCCCAAACAGCAAGCAATGCAGGTGTAGAAGCACGGTGGCTAGGAAAAACTCCCAAGAAAAGGCAGGAACCTAGGAAGAAACCTAGAGAGGAACCCGGCTCTGCGGGGTGGCCAGTCCTCTTCTGGCTGTGCCGGGTGGAGATTATAACAGAACATGGACAAGATTTTAAAATTCAAAATTCAAAGACCAAAGGGTCAAATAATAATAATCTCAGTGGTTGTCGAGGGGGCAACAGGTCAGCACCTCAGGAGTAAATGTCAGTTGGCTTTTAATAGCCGATCATGTGTAACCTACTCACTGTGGTTGTTGCTGTTCAAAAGGCAACTATTAAACAGAATCAAAAAAATGTTTTTTATTATTTATAGTAGCCTACTACTCAAATGTAAAACCCTTTTATTTTCTCTCATCCTAAAAAGGCAAAATTCCCAAGGTAGGCTACGGTAGAAGGATTTTTTCGTTAAAAAACCTGGATTTACACTGTACAAAGCCTGGATTTACACTGTACAAAGCCTGGATTTACACTGTAGAAAGCCTGGATTTACACTGTAGAAAGCCTGGATTTACACTGTACAAAGCCTGGACTAACACTGTAGAAAGCCTGGATTTACACTGTAGAAAGCCTGGATTTACACTGTAGAAAGCCTAGATTTACACTGTAGAAAGCCTAGATTTACACTGTAGAAAGCCTAGATTTACACTGTAGAAAGCCTGGACTAACACTGTAGAAAGCCTTGATTTACACTGTAGAAAGCCTAGATTTACACTGTAGAAAGCCTGGACTAACCCTGTTGAAAGCCTTGATTTACACTGTAGAAAGCCTGGATTTACACTGTAGAAAGCCTGGACTAACACTGTAGAAAGCCTGGATTTACACTGTACAAAGCCTAGATTTACACTGTAGAAAGCCTGGATTTACACTGTAGAAAGCCTTGATTTACACTGTAGAAAGCCTAGATTTACACTGTAGAAAGCCTGGATTTACACTGTAGAAAGCCTGGATTTACACTGTAGAAAGCATGGATTTACACTGTAGAAAGCATGGATTTACACTGTAGAAAGCCTAGATTTACACTGTAGAAAGCCTGGACTAACACTGTAGAAAGCCTTGATTTACACTGTAGAAAGCCTGGATTTACACTGTAGAAAGCCTGGATTTACACTGTAGAAAGCCTGGATTTACACTGTAGAAAGCCTGGATTTACACTGTAGAAAGCCTAGATTTACACTGTAGAAAGCCTGGATTTACACTGTAGAAAGCCTGGACCCCCTTGAACGTCTTTCACGTTTTGTTGCGTTACGAAGTGGGATTGACATAAATGTAATTGTCATTTTTTCTGCCATTGATCTCTTGTTCAAAGTGAAAAGAAAATTCTACACATTTTTGTTAATAATTGAAATGTAGTTGTTGCAGAAGCCTTTTCTTTTTAGGCCTAAAGTAGTTCAGAAGTAAAATGTGGCTTAACTAATCACATCATATTTTATATGGACTCACTTTGTGATAGGGGTTGTTGACATGATTTTTGAATGCCCATTTTTCCTCTGTCCCCCCATATATACAACATCTGTACGGTCCCTCAGTCAAGTAGTGCATTTCAACCACAGATTCAACTACAACTACAAAAGACAAGCTTTTCCACAAGCCTCATAATGAAAGGGCAGTGATTGGTAGCTGGTTAACAATAACAAATCAGACATTGAATATCTCTTTAGGTCACAGTCAATAATTATGCTGTGGATGATGTATTAATCCACCCAGACACAACAAAGATACAGTCGTCCTTCTGAACTGAGCTGCAGGACAGGAAGGAAACTGCTCGGGGATGTTACCATCAGGACATTGGCGATTTTAAAACAGTTACAGAGTTCAATGGCTGCGATGGGAGAAAACTGAGGATGGATCAACAACATTGTAGTGGCTCCTCAATAATGACCTAAATGACAATACAAACATACAGACCAAAGGTACTCTCTCTCTCTCTCTCTCTCTCTCTCTCTCTCTGCCTCTCTCTCTCTCTCTCTCTCTCTCTCTCTCTCTCTCTCTCTCTCTAGGAGGTGATGCAGATGGAGAGACAGCTGGGAGGTCGTCTGATTGATGAGCCCCACGTCCTGCTGTTTAAAGACAGCTACCACAACCTGCGCCTCTCCATCCACGACATGCCCCAGGCACACTGGAGGAGCAAACTACTGGCCGGGTACCAGGTGAGTTAGGGTCAAGTGTTAGGAGTCAGGGGTCAGGGTTAAGGCCCATCAACAACATGCCCCAGTCACACTGGAGGAGCAAACTACTGGCCGAGTACCAGGTGAGTTAGGGTCAAGTGTTAGGAGTCAGGGGTCAGGGTTAAGGCCCATCAACAACATGCCCCAGTCACACTGGAGGAGCAAACTACTGGCCGAGTACCAGGTGAGTTCAAAATATGTTTTCATTATCAATGTGTTGTTTTGCAGGGTACGGCGCCCCGAGAGAAAATTATGGTTTAGTGCCTTGCTCAAGGGCACATCGATAGATTTGTTTTACATCTAATAGCCTGTTTGCACTGATAACTGAGTGAAAGTGACTAATAAAATCGATGGGGGACCCTCACCCACTTTGCAAACAAAAACATTTACGTTTTTTCCTGCAATTCTACACATTTTGCCATAAGGGTGGAGAGAAATGTTTGCAGTAATATGAGTGAGAGTGACTAACAAAATCAATTGGGGGGCCTCCCGGTCGGTAATTCAACCAAGATTTCTACAAATGTAGATAGCTGACTAGACTCATTTCCCAATCTATAAAATGTTAGCTGACATGGCTAATTGAATGACTGTCAGTGACTGACATAACAAGAGGAAACTGATGATGCTTAGTCATGTTTCTAAATGACACCTGTTCTCTCAACAGTAAATTGAGACTGAGTTCCTAAAAATAAAAAAATACAAATGAAATGGTATTGTTTAGTTTTTTGGTGGGAAAATTGTCCACTAGTTACCCATCCCTGTACTATATAGAGCCCTATGGTCCCTGGTCATCCCTGTCCTATATAGAGCCCTATGGTCCCTGGTCATCCCTGTCCTATATAGAGTCCTATGGTCCCTGGTCATCCCTGTCCTATATAGAGCCCTATGGTCCCTGGTCATCCCTGTCCTATATAGAGTCCTATGGTCCCTGGTCATCCCTGTCCTATATAGAGTCATATGGTCCCTGGTCATCCCTGTCCTATATAGAGTCCTATGGTCCCTGGTCATCCCTGTCCTATATAGAGCCCTATGGTCCCTGGTCATCCCTGTACTATATAGAGTCCTATGGTCCCTGGTCATCCCTGTCCTATATAGAGCCCTATGGTTCCTGGTCATCCCTGTCCTATATAGAGCCCTGTGGTCCCTGGTCATCCCTGTACTATATAGAGTCCTATGGTCCCTGGTCATCCCTGTCCTATATAGAGTCATATGGTCCCTGGTCATCCCTGTCCTATATAGAGTCCTATGGTCCCTGGTCATCCCTGTCCTATATAGAGCCCTATGGTCCCTGGTCATCCCTGTACTATATAGAGTCCTATGGTCCCTGGTCATCCCTGTCCTATATAGAGCCCTATGGTTCCTGGTCATCCCTGTCCTATATAGAGCCCTGTGGTCCCTGGTCATCCCTGTCCTATATAGAGCCCTATGGTCCCTGGTCATCCCTGTCCTATATAGAGCCCTATGGTCCCTGGTCATCCCTGTCCTATATAGAGTCCTATGGTCCCTGGTCATCCCTGTCCTATATAGAGTCCTATGGTCCTTGGTCATCCCTGTCCTATATAGAGCCCTATGGTCCCTGGTCATCCCTGTCCTATATAGAGTCATATGGTCCCTGGTCATCCCTGTCCTATATAGAGTCATATGGTCCCTGGTCATCCCTGTCCTATATAGAGCCCTATGGTCCCTGGTCATCCCTGTCCTATATAGAGCCCTATGGTCCCTGGTCATCCCTGTCCTATATAGAGCCTTGTGGTCCCCGGTCAAAAGCATTGGACTACATACTTCTGACCAGGGGCCATAGGGCTCTATATAGGACAGGGATGACCAGGGACCATAGGGCTCTATATAGGACAGGGATGACCAGGGTTCATAGGGGGACGCAGTCGTTATTTCAGTGTTTGGTAACTAGTACATTTTGATCATTTAACTGACTAATGAACATGAATGGTTTAACGAATCACCATGTGGTTTCAAAGTCCACATTTTTAAATGGCTTTCAAGCCCCCCCAAAAAAAAAATTATCTTAAATATTTTTGGTATAACGATGGTCATTTCACGGTCCTTTTAGGAGAAGTTCTGATGTTGGGGGAGTTTTAATTTGATGTTGTCTGGGTTTATCTTCCGTTGATCATTTGGATAGAAGGAGTTGGAGAATGAGTCAGGGACTGCATGACTTCTGCCTAGAAACCATTGTGGCCTTGCTTCAGGCTTAGTAGATCAGTATGCCGTGCCTTCAGAGAGAGGGGACTGTGTGTGTGTCAGCCTCCACAGCTCCTGTCTGATTGATTCTACTAGGAGACTCTCTCAAAGGGAGCTCAGATCAAATATAGAAGAGAGTATTAATACACCTGGAAGTACCTTCACATCCTGACTCCTGGAACCTCTCAACCTCTCCTCCTATCTCCTACTCCCTCCCTCACTCCCTCCATCCACCTCTCAACCTCTCCTCCTATCTCCTACTCCCTCCCTCACTCCCTCCATCCACCTCTCCTCCTATCTCCTACTCCCTCCCTCACTCCCTCCACCTCTCAACCTGTCCCTCTCTCCACCTCCCTCCACCTCCCTCCCTTCCTCTCTCCACCTCTCCTCTCCTTCACACCTGCTTGGCCTACTGCAGCTGGAGAAGGAAAGAGAGAGCGATGACCCAAGACTGAAGGAAATATATATATATAGAGAGAGAGAGAGAGAGAGAGAGAGAGAGAGAGAGAGAGAGAGAGAGAGAGAGAGAGAGAGAGAGAGAGAGAGAGAGAGAGAGAGAGGTAATAGAGGTAGACAGACAGACAGAGAGGAGTCAGGATAGTTCTAGGTGTCTCTGCCAGGTCTCTCTCTCTCACCTGCTCCTCTCACTGTGACCCAGGTGGACAGGAGAGGAGGGGCTGTTGTGAGTGCTGTCTGTGATCTCCTGAATCAAACTCTCCTACTCTGAGGGCAGCAGGTCCCTAAAGAGAATACTGTGTCTGTGAGCTCCTGAATCGAACTCTCCTACTCTGAGGGCAGCAGGTCCCTAAAGAGAATAGAGAATGTCTGTGTCAAAAAAAAGCAGCACCAGTAGCTGAAGCACAATGCACTAGAACCGACAGACAGACAGAGCCTGGTGCAATTTGGGACAAGCCTGTCTCTTCTCAGCAGCACTGTCACTGCCTGGGTCACAGTGCCCCTGTCTGGCCACATACATGTACTGCAGCTGCTCTGCCCTCTGAAATGACGTGTTATGGTTAGGTATTAGTTAGTATATATGAATAGTTAGGTACTAGTTAGTATATCTGAATAGTTAGATACTAGTTAGTATATCTGAATAGTTAGATACTAGTTAGTATATATGAATAGTTAGATACTAGTTAGTATATATGAATAGTTACATACTAGTTAGTATATATGAATAGTTAGATACTAGTTAGTATATATGAATAGTTACATACTAGTTAGTATATATGAATAGTTAGATACTAGTTAGTATATATGAATACTTAGATACTAGTTAGTATATATGAATAGTTACATACTAGTTAGTATATATGAATAGTTACATACTAGTTAGTATATATGAATACTTAGATACTAGTTAGTATATATGAATAGTTAGATACTAGTTAGTATATATGAGTAGTTAGATACTAGTTAGTATATATGAATAGTTACATATTAGTTAGTATATATGAATAGTTACATACTAGTTAGTATATATGAATAGTTACATACTAGTTAGTATATATGAATAGTTAGATACTAGTTAGTATATGTGAATAGTTACATACTAGTTAGTATATGTGAATAGTTACATACTAGTTAGTATATATGAATAGTTACATACTAGTTAGTATATATGAATAGTTAGATACTAGTTAGTATATATGAATAGTTACATACTAGTTAGTATATATGAATAGTTACATACTAGTTAGTATATATGAATAGTTAGATACTAGTTAGTATATATGAATAGTTACATACTAGTTAGTATAGATGAATAGTTAGATACTAGTTAGTATATATGAATAGTTACATACTAGTTAGTATATATGAATAGTTACATACTAGTTAGTATATATGAATAGTTACATACTAGTTAGTATATATGAATAGTTAGATACTAGTTAGTATATATGAATAGTTACATACTAGTTAGTATATATGAATAGTTAGATACTAGTTAGTATATATGAATAGTTACATACTAGTTAGTATAGATGAATAGTTAGATACTAGTTAGTATATATGAATAGTTACATACTAGTTAGTATATATGAATAGTTACATACTAGTTAGTATATATGAATAGTTACATACTAGTTAGTATATAGGAATAGTTAGATACTAGTTAGTATATATGAATAGTTAGATACTAGTTAGTATATAGGAATAGTTAGATACTAGTTAGTATATATGAATAGTTAGATACTAGTTAGTATATATGAATAGTTAGATACTAGTTAGTATATATGAATAGTTAGATACTAGTTAGTATATATGAATAGTTACATACTAGTTAGTATATATGAATAGTTACATACTAGTTAGTATATATGAATAGTTAGATACTAGTTAGTATATATGAATAGTTAGATACTAGTTAGTATATATGAATAGTTAGATACTAGTTAGTATATATGAATAGTTAGATACTAGTTAGTTTAAATTAATAGTACCAATGTTTACAATAACACCACTTCCAGTTGACCGGAGAAGCTCTAGCAGGTCAGACATTTTACTAACTGACTAGTTGGAAAGGTGACATCCTATGACGGTGCCACGTTGAAAGTCACTGAGCTCTTCAGTACGGGTCACTCTACTGCCAAATGTTTGTCTATGGAGATTGCATGGCTGTGTGCTCGATTTTATACACCTGTCAATTTGAAGGCGTGTCCACATACTTTTGCATAAAGTATATATTGTACCTCTGCCTTACCTCAGTGCTTCTCTGAGACATGAATATGGAGCAACAGGGAGAGATGGAGAGTTTTAGTCATGAATAAATTCTATCAGACATTCAGCTGGTTACCTGACTGGTTTATAAAGAGGAGGAAGTGGAGCTTCGGTATCACAAAGTTCTGCTATTAAAACCTAGTCAATTAAAAAAAATATTGTCTGGGAAAAAGTTATGGTTATGCTTCGTGTATTCATAATCCATTCAGAATAGAGACCTGGTTTTCTCTCAGAACTCAACTATCCTACTCAACGACCATATCTACTCATTTAGAACCAGGATCTTTGGAAACGCGTCTTTCTCCACTAATACAACTGAGATAATGAGGAGGTACTGCTCATACCCGCTCAAGGGGCAGCTATAGTCACATCTGAAACCTTGCTTTTATAATGGTCATAGTGTGTTGTCTTCTAGACTGTAATGTCATTCTGTTCTTGTTCTCTAGGAGATCCCATTCTACCACATCTGGAACGGTTCCCAGCGGTTCCTCCACTGTACCTTCACCCTGGAGCGCCTCAACCTCAGTACCTGTGAGCTCACCTGTCAGCTGTGTGTCTGGCAGGTAGAGGGGGAGGGACAGAGCTTTAGCCTCGACTTCAACATCGCCAAGGTAACACTCAGGTCTCATACAGTGCATTCAGAAAGTATTCAGCCCCCTTGACTTTTTCCACATGTTGTTACGTTACAGCCTTATTCTAAAATGCAATAAAACATTTTTTATCCTCATCAATCTACACACAATACCCCATAATGACATCACAATACCCCATAATGACATCACAATACTCCATAATGACATCACAATACCCCATAATGACATCACAATACTCCATAATGGCATCACAATACCCCATAATGACATCACAATACCCCATAATGGCATCACAATACTCCATAATGACATCACAATACTCCATAATGACATCACAATAACCCATAATGACATCACAATACTCCATAATGACATCACAATACCCCATAATGACATCACAATACCCCATAATGACATCACAATACTCCATAATGACATCACAATACCCCATAATGACATCACAATACCCCATAATGACATCACAATACCTCATAATGGCATCACAATACCCCATAATGACATCACAATACCCCATAATGGCATCACAATACCTCATAATGGCATCACAATACCTCATAATGGCATCACAATACCCCATAATGACATCACAATACCCCATAATGGCATCACAATACCTCATAATGGCATCACAATACCTCATAATGGCATCACAATACCCCATAATGACAAAGCAAAAATTGGTTATTAGATTTCTTTTGCAAACAAATTTAATAAAAACTGAAATATTACTTTTACAGTATTCAGACCCTTGACTCAGTACTTTGTTGAAGCACCTTTGGCAGCGATTACAGCCTCGAGTCTTCTTGGGTATGACACTACAAGCTTGGCACACCAGAAAAAAGCTTGGTATTTGGGGAGTTTCTCCCATTCTTCTATGTAGATCCTCTCAAGCTCTGTCAGGTTGGATGGGGAGCATTGCTGCACAGGTCTCTTCAGAGATGTGCGATCAGGTTCAAGTCCAGGCTCTGACTGGGCCACTCAAGGACATCCACAGACTTGTCCCGAAGCCACTTCTGCATTATCTTGGCTGTGTGCTTAGGGTCATTTTCCTGTTGGAAAGTGAACCTTCGCCCCCAATCTGAGATGGACTCTTTTCTGGCTCTTAACAAAACAGTTCTTTAATATGTGTGTGGCTGCTACTCTCTATACTCTAATCCTGTTTTTATTTGGTTCATATGACCTAAGAAGACATCAGTCCCCTGGACTATATAGCTCATGGCTCATAGCTATACAGGACGTGTACGGCTGGAACACTCTCTTTGTTTATATCTCTATATGTTCCTATATAACACTTTATATATTCCTCTGGCCCTATAGGACAGTCGGCCCCTGGACTCAGAGTTCCTGCTGATGGACAATAACCCCAATGGTACGGCTCTAGCAGGACCCAGTGCCTTCCAGATCCCCTATCTCATCAGGCAGAAGATATGCAGCAGCCTGGATACACCTTGTCCCAACGGGGCCGATTGGAGACTGTTGGCCCAGAGACTCAAACTGGACAGGTAACTAACCCTAACCCTAACCTTTGGGGGAGTGTTCAGACCCCTTGACCTTTTTCCACATGTTGTTACGTTACAGCCTTATTCTAAAATGGATTAAATTGTTTGTTTCCCCTCATCAATCTACAGACAATACCCCATAATGACATAGCAAAAACAGTTATTTTTTATTTTTGCAAATGCATTACAAATAAAAAAACTGAAATACCACATTTACATAAGTATTCAGACCCTTGACTCTGTACTTTGTTGAAGCACCTTTGGCAGCGATTACAGCCTCGTGTCTTCTTGGGTATGACGCTACAAGCTTGGCACACCTGTATTTGAGGATTTTCTCCCATTCTTCTCTGCAGATCCTCTCAAGCTCTGTCAGGTTGGATGGGTCTCTCCAAAATATGTTAGATTGGGTTCAAGTCTGGGCTCTGGCTGGGCCACGCAAGGAAATTCACAGACTTGTCCCGAAGCCACTGCTGCGTTGACTTGGCTGTGTGCTTAGGGTCGTTGTCCTGTTGTAAGGTAAACCTTCGCCCCAGTCTGAGGTTCGGAGCACTCTAGAGCAGGTCATCATCTAGGATCGCTCTGTATTTTGCTCCGTTCATCTTTCCCTCGATCCTGACGAGTCTCCCAGTCCCTGCCGCTGAAAAACATCCACACAGCATGATGCTGCCACCACCATGCTTCACCGTAGGAATGGTGTCAGGTTTCCTCTAGATGTGACACTTGGCATTCAGGCATTCAGAATTCAATCTTGGTTTCATCAGACCAGAGAATCTTGTTTCTCATGGTCTGAGAGTCCTTCGAGTGCCTTTTGGCAAACTCCAAACGGTCATGTGCTTTCAGTCTGCCCACTCTACCATAAAATGCCTGATTAGTTGAGTGCTGCAGAGATGGTTGTACTTCTGGAAGGTTCTCCCAATGCCGCAGAAATGTTTTGGTACCCTTCCCCAGAGCTGTGCCTCGACACAATCCATGTCTCTGAGCTCTTACGTGTCACGATCGTTGACATGAGTGGACAAAGGCGCAGCGTGCAGGGTTGAGTTGAACATGCTTTAATCAAATGAAACTCACCAAAAACAATCAAAGCAACAACTGACCGTAACATGTGGTGTATCGCGCACACACAGGCACTAAACACAAAATCAACAATATCCCACAACACAGGTGGGGGACTGAACACACTAAATAGGATTCCCAATTAGAGACAACGACTAACAGCTGCCTCTAATTGGGAACCCAACCCAACATAGAAATTATTACATAGAAACTAAACCCCCCTGGTCACGTCCTGACCAAAAACACCATAGAGAAGCCAAAAAGGGCTAACTATGGCCAGGACGTGACACTACGGACTATTCTTTCCACCTCATGGCTTGGTTTTTGCTCTGACAGGCACTGTCAACTGTGGGACCTTATATAGACAGTTGTGGGCCTTTCCAAATCATGTCCAATCAATTGAATTTTACTACATGCGGACTCCAATCAAGTTGTAGAAACATCTCAAGGATGATCAATGGAAACATTTTGCACCTGAGCCCAATTTTGAGTCTCATAGCAAAGGGTCTGAATACTCATGTAAATAAGGTATTTCTGTTTTTTTATATCTAAAAACTTGTTTTCGCTTTGTCATTATGGGGTATTGTGTGTAGATTGATAAGGGAAAAAATTATTTAATCAATTTTAGAACAAGGCTGTAACGGAACAAAATGTGGAAAAAGTCCAGGGGTCTGAATACTTTCCCAATGCACTGTATCAGGCTAAAAGATTAGTTTGGGACTGGCCCTAGGTATAGAGATTCTATATTGGTTTGGGACTGGCCCTAGGTATAGAGATTCTATATTGGTTTGGGACTGGCCCTAGGTATAGAGATTCTATATTGGTTTGGGACTGGCCCTAGGTATAGAGATTCTATATTGGTTTGGGACTGGCCCTAGGTATAGAGATTCTATATTGGTTTGGGACTGGGCCTAGGTATAGAGATTCTATATTGGTTTGGGACTGGCCCTAGGTATAGAGATTCTATATTGGTTTGGGACTGGCCCTAGGTATAGAGATTCTATATTGGTTTGGGACTGGCCCTAGGTATAGAGATTCTATATTGGTTTGGGACTGGCCCTAGGTATAGAGATTCTATATTGGTTTGGGACTGGCCCTAGGTATAGAGATTCTATATTGGTTTGGGACTGGCCCTAGGTATAGAGATTCTATATTGGTTTGGGACTGGCCCTAGGTATAGAGATTCTATATTGGTTTGGGACTGGGCCTAGGTATAGAGATTCTATATTGGTTTGGGACTGGCCCTAGGTATAGAGATTCTATATTGGTTTGGGACTGGCCCTAGGTATAGAGATTCTATATTGGTTTGGGACTGGCCCTAGGTATAGAGATTCTATATTGGTTTGGGACTGGCCCTAGGTATAGAGATTCTATATTGGTTTGGGACTGGCCCTAGGTATAGAGATTCTATATTGGTTTGGGACTGGCCCTAGGTATAGAGATTCTATATTGGTTTGGGACTGGCCCTAGGTATAGAGATTCTATATTGGTTTGGGACTGGCCCTAGGTATAGAGATTCTATATTGGTTTGGGACTGGCCCTAGGTATAGAGATTCAATATTGGTTTGGGACTGGCCCTAGGTATAGAGATTCTATATTGGTTTGGGACTGGCCCTAGGTATAGAGATTCTATATTGGTTTGGGACTGGCCCTAGGTATAGAGATTCAATATTGGTTTGGGACTGGGCCTAGGTTTAGAGATTCTATATTGGTTTGGGACTGGGCCTAGGTATAGAGATTCTATATTGTTTTGGGACTGGGCCTAGGTAGAGAGATTCAATATTGTTTTGGGACTGGGCCTAGGTAGAGAGATTCAATATTGTTTTGGGACCGGGCCTAGGTATAGAGATTTAATGTTGGTTTGGGACAGAGCCGATGCCTCTCCCATTTAACATGATTCAGCACAGCTAATTTGGGCCTGTAAATTTCTCATTTAAATCAGGCTTATTTTAAACAGGAAAGAATCAGAGAGAAAACCCTGATCAATCACCTTCCGATGTAACTTCCTCCTGGTAATGAAGTCTATTAGCTACATTTGTCTCATCAGCTGGATTTACCTTAATTAATTACACATTGGATTGGTGCAGTACAGGTCCAATTAGCCCTGATTGGCTCAGTACAGGTCCAATTAGCCCTGATTGGCTCAAACTAATCCATTCCCATTTAGTTCCCTTAAAGGAACATCTATTCTGTTGGGTAAAGGGGCAATCTGGGATCGGTACGCTCATGTTCTGCCTTTAAAATGAATGATAGACTGCTTTGATGAAAAGGGGTTTTAATCCATCTAACATGGATGTATCCTACTGATGCAGCTTGCAGCTAATCTAGTCACGTGCGTGTGCGTGAGTATGTCTCTGTGCGTGCGTGTGTGTGTGTGTGTGTGTGTGTGTGTGTGTGTGCGTGAATATAACCAGGCAGAGGTAAACGTGGCCAATGGATAAAACACCAAATGTCAGTATTTGATTGTCTCTCCTACTATACAGAACAGTGGGATGTGAAAGGCTGTTTATCCCTACTATACAGAACAGTGGGATGTGAAAGGCTGTTTCTCCCTACTATACAGAACAGTGGGATGTGAAAGGCTGTTTCTCCCTACTATACAGAACAGTGGGATGTGAAAGGCTGTTTCTCCCTACTATACAGAACAGTGGGATGTGAAAGGCTGTTTATCCCTACTATACAGAACAGTGGGATGTGAAAGGCTGTTTCTCCCTACTATACAGAACAGTGGGATGTGAAAGGCTGTTTCTCCCTACTATACAGAACAGTGGGATGTGAAAGGCTGTTTCTCCCTACTATACAGAACAGTGGGATGTGAAAGGCTGTTTCTCCCTACTATACAGAACAGTGGGATGTGAAAGGCTGTTTCTCCCTACTATACAGAACAGTGGGATGTGAAAGGCTGTTTCTCCCTACTATACAGAACAGTGGGATGTGAAAGGCTGTTTCTCCCTACTATACAGAACAGTGGGATGTGAAAGGCTGTTTCTCCCTACTATACAGAACAGTGGGATGTGAAAGGCTGTTTCTCCCTACTATACATTCTAATCACCACACAGTCCTTTTGTATAGTAACATTTGAAGTGTATTGGTTCACTGGTACAGTTTACTACCATCATTGTCTTAGCTGTGTCCTTGTTAGCTGTGCCCCTGTTAGCTGTGGCAGCCTTTCACACACTGGCCCTGTTAGTCTGTAGGCTGGGAGGTGATGTGTTGTTTGTAGAATACAATACACTACCTTCTCTCACCTGCCTGACTGTTTGATGTCCACACACACACACACACACACACACACACACACACACACACACACACACACACACACACACACACACACACACACACGCTGAATATAAGCCTGTAAAATAGTCTGAACGCTTTGTCATTCCTTGAATCCATTTAAGTGATTTTCACTGGAGTAGGTTAGCAGGAGAGAGTGAAGAATGACAAAGGTCTAGCTGTGCTCTCTATCCAACCCTTTCTCAAGGTGAAGCCGAAGGACTGACAGGCTTGCTGGTCTTCCTCTACCCTCAACCTGTCCTCACACCCGACCCCCAACCCTGACCTCTAGGCTAGTCCCCCACTCCAGATACCTCTGGGAGGAAGATACTAGCCGCTGTCATCCTCCACATCACATACACTACCGAACTGAAGGACCGCACCCTATTCAACCCCTATACAGTGTACTACTTCTGGCCAGGGTCCATAGGGAGTCCCATAGGGCTCTTGTTCAAAAGTAGCGCACTATATAGGGAATAGGGTGCCATTTGGGATGCAGACAAAAAAAACATGTGAGGAAGGACAGGGGTCATTGCATTTAGGCCTATTGATTGGTTGGGTTTGATCTGAAAGGTCAAGGCCTGGAAGCAGGAAAGGTAATTTCCTACTTAAATGTCAACTTCCTTTATGGGATTAAGTAAAGGTTCTATGTGTGATTTATGTTGGATTAATGGCCATTTTTATTATCAAATGCAAAAAAGGGGATCCTAACTGCTGACGGGACAAGACTTCTAAAAGGAAGGGTTTGATGTACTTTGTTGGCTTACAGTATAGTGTAGTTTAGTGCAGTATAGTGTAGTTTCGTGCAGTGTAGTATAGTGCAGTATAGTATAGTGTAGTTTAGTGCAGTATAGTGTAGCATAGGATAGTGTAATATAGTGCGATATAGTGTGGTATAGTATAGTGTAATATAGTGCAATATAGTGTAGTATAGTATAGTGTATTTCAGTACAGTGTAGTGTAGTATAGTATAGTGTAGTTTAGTGCAGAATAGTGTAGTATAGTATAGTGTAGTTTGGAGCAGTGCAGGGTAGTATAGTGTAGTTCAGTGCAGCATAGTGCAGTATAGTGTAGTATAGTGTAGTATAGTATCGTGCAGTTTAGTGCAGTGTAGTATAGTGTAATATAGTGCAATATCGTGTAGTATAGTATAGTGTGGTATGGCATAGCGTAGTACAGTATATTGTAGTGTAGTGTAGTATATTGTAGTGTAATGTAGTATAGTGTAATAGTGCAATATCGTGTAGTATAGTATAGTGTGGTATGGCATAGTGTAGTATATTGTAGTATAGTGGAGTGTGGTATATTGCAGTGTAATGTAGTATAGTGTAATATAGTGCAATATAGTGTAGTATAGTGTAGTACAGTATAGTGTAATATAGTGCAATATAGTGTAGTATAGTGTAGTACAGTATAGTGTAATATAGTGCAATATCGTGTAGTATAGTGGGGTATGGCATAGTATAGTACAGTGTAGTATAGTGTCATGTAGTATATCGTATTGTAATGTAGTATAGTGTAATATAGTGCAATATAGTGTAATATAGTGTGGTATGGCATAGCGATGTATAGTATATTGTAGTGTAGTATATTGTAGTGCAATGTAGTATAGTGTAATATAGTGCAATATAGTGCAGTGTAGTATAGTGTGGTATGGCATAGCGAAGTATAGTATATTGTAGTATATTGTAGTGTAGTATATTGTAGTGCAATGTAGTATAGTGTAATATAGTGCAATATCGTGTATTATAGTATAGTGTGGTATGGCATAGTATAGTATAATGTAGTATTGTGTATTGTAATGTAGTATAGTGTAATATAGTGCAATATAGTGTAGTATAGTGTGGTATGGCATAGCGAAGTATAGTATTTTGTTGTATATTGTAGTGTATTATATTGTAGTGCAATGTACTATAGTGTAATATAGTGCAATATAGTGTAGTATGGTATAGTGTGGTATGGCATAGTATAGTATATTGTAGTATAGTATTGTGTAGTATATTGTATTGTAATGTAGTAAAGTGTAATATAGTGCAATATAGTGTAGTATAGTGTGGTATGGCATAGTGAAGTATAGTATATTGTAGTTTATTGTAGTGTAGTATATTGTAGTGTAATATAGTGCAATATAGTGTAGTGTAGTGTAGTATATTGTAATATATTGTAGTATAGTGTAGTATAATGTAATATAGTATGGTGCAGTACAGTGTAGTGTAGTATAGTGTGGTATGGTGTAGTATAGCATAGTGTCATATAGTGTAGTATAGTACAGTGTGGTATGGCATTGTGTAGTGTATTATAGTGTAGTGTAGTATAGTGTCATATAGTGTCATATAGTGTAATATAGTATAGTGCAGTACACTGTAGTATAGTGTGTTATGGTGTATTATAGTATAGAGTAATATAGTACAGTATGGTATAGCATAGTGTAGTATAGTGTAATGTAGTATAGTAAAGTGTTGTCTGGCATAGTATAGCATAATATAGCATAGTGTAGTATAGTACAGTGTAGTGTAGTGTAGTATAGTGTGGTATAGTATAGTATGGCATAGCATAGTATAGTATGGTTTATTATAGTATAGCATAGTACAGCGTAGTGTAGTATATTGTAGTGTAATGTAGTATAGTGTAATATAGTGTAGTATAGTGCAGTATAGTATAGTGTGGCATGCATAGTGTAGTACAGTATATTGTAGTGTAGTGTAGTATATTGTAGCGTAATGTAGTATAGTGTAATATCGTGCAATATAGTGTAGTATAGTATAGTGTGGTATGGCATAGTGTAGTATATTGTAGTGTAGTATATTATAGTGTAATATGGTGCAATATGGTGTAGTATAGTGTGGTATGGCATAGTGTAGTAGAGTATATTATAGTTTAGTGTAGTGTAGTATATTGTAGTGTAATATAGTGCAATATAGTGTAGTGTAGTGTAGTATATTGTAGTGTAATGGAGTATAGTGTAATAAAGTGCAATATAGAATAGTTTATGGCATAGTGTAGTATAGTATATTGTATTATAGTGTAGTGTAGTATATTGCAGTGTAATGTGGTATAGTGTAATATAGTGAAATATAGTGTGGTATAGTATAGTGTGGTATGGCATAGTGTAGTATAGTATATTGTAGTGTAGTATATTGTAGTGTAATGTAGTATAGTGTAATATAGTGAATTATGGTGTAGTATAGTATAGTATGGTGTGGTATACTGTAGTATAGCATAGTATAGTATAGTATCGTATAGTATGGAGTAGTGTAGTATGGTATAGTATAGTAGGGTATAGCAAATAGTATATTAATGTATAGTGCAGAGTAGTCTAGTGTAGTACAGTATAGTATACAGTAGTATAGTGATGTGTAGTATAGTGTAGCACAGTATAGTGTAGTATAGTATAGTATAGTATAGTGGTGTAATATAGTGTAGTATAGTGCGGTGTAGTATAGTGTGGTATAGTGTAGTGTGGTATAGTGTAGTATAGTGTGGTATAATATGGTGTAGTATAGTATAGTGGTGTAATGTAGTATAGTATAGTGTGGTATAGTGTAGAGTGGTATAGTGTAGTATAGTGTGGTATAATATGGTGTAGTATAGTATAGTATAGTGGTGTAATGTAGTATAGTATAGTGTGGTATAGTGTAGTGTGGTATAGTGTAGTATAGTGTGGTATAGTATAGTATAGTGTGGTATAGTGTAGTGTGGTATAGTGTAGTATAGTGTGGTATAATATGGTGTAGTGTAGTATAGTATAGTGGTGTAATGTAGTATAGTATAATGTGGTATAGTGTAGAGTGGTATAGTGTAGTATAGTGTGGTATAGTATAGTATAGTGTGGTATAGTGTGGTATAATATGGTGTAGTATAGTATAGTATAGTGGTGTAATGTAGTATAGTATAGTGTGGTATAGTGTAGTGTGGTATAGTGTAGTATAGTGTGGTATAGTATAGTATAGTGTGGTATAGTGTAGTGTGGTATAGTGTAGTATAGTGTGGTATAATATGGTGTAGTATAGTATAGTATAGTGGTGTAATGTAGTATAGTATAGTGTGGTATAGTGCGGTGTAGTATAGTATAGTGTGGTATAGTGCGGTGTAGTATAGTACAGTGTGGTATAGTGTAGTATAGTGTGGTATAATATGGTGTAGTATAGTATAGTGGTGTAATGTAGTATAGTATAGTGTGGTATAGTGTAGTGTGGTATAGTGTAGTATAGTGTGGTATAATATGGTGTAGTATAGTATAGTGGTGTAATGTAGTATAGTATAGTGTGGTATAGTGTAGTATAGTGTGGTATAATATGGTGTAGTATAGTATAGTATAGTGGTGTAATGTAGTATAGTATAGTGTGGTATAGTATAGTGTGGTATAGTGTGGTATAGTGTGGTATAATATGGTGTAGTGTAGTATAGTATAGTGGTGTAATGTAGTATAGTATAGTGTGGTATAGTGTAGTGTGGTATAGTGTAGTATAGTGTGGTATAATATGGTGTAGTATAGTATAGTGGTGTAATGTAGTATAGTATAGTGTGGTATAGTGTAGAGTGGTATAGTGTGGTATAGTGTGGTGTAGTGTAGTATAGTATATTGTAGTGTAGTATATTGTAGTGTAATGTAGTATAGTGTAATATAGTGAATTATGGTGTAGTATAGTATGGTGTGGTATAGTGTAGTGTAGTATAGTATAGTGGTGTAATGTAGTATAGTATAGTGTGGTATAGTGTAGAGTGGTATAGTGTGGTATAGTGTAGTATAGTGTGGTATAATATGGTGTAGTATAGTATAGCAGGGCTGCAGAGGAGCACAGAGTATGTCAGTACCACATAACTAATTACTTTACAGTGCAACAATAAACAATAAACAACCCATAATGAATCAAATAATGAATCTCTCTCCCTTTTTTCCTCACTCTCCCTCCCTCCTCTCCTCTCTCTCCTCCTTTTCCTTCTCTCCGTTTCCTCTCCTCTCCCTCCTTTCCTCTCCTCTCCCTCTCCCTCCTCTCTCTCCCTCCTCTCCTCTCCTCTCCCTCCTTTCCTCTCCTCTCCCTCCCTCCTCTCCTCTCCCTCTCCCTCCTCTCCAGGCACATGAGTTTCTTTGCGTCCAAGGCAAGTCCCACCAGTGTGATTCTGGACCTGTGGGAGGCCCAACACTTCCACAGTGGAAACCTGAACCAGCTGGCCACCGTCATGGCCGACATCGGCAAACAGGAAGCTATGATTTTCTTGGTCTCAGACGGAGAGTGCTAGCCCTAGCTCTGTCCCAACACTGCACCCTATTCCCTAGATAGTGCACCAAAGTAGGGGACTACCTAGGTAATAGAGTGCCATTTGAGATCGGCCCCCTAAAGAGGGAGAGGACTGGAACAGGGTAGAATATACAGACACATAAGAGGAGAAGAGAACACTCCCCCTCTCTCTCCCCTCCTCTACAAGAGACAAGAGAAGAACGGAACAATCCCCCCCTCTCTCCCCTCCTCTACAAGAGAGAAGAGAAGAACGGAACAATCCCCCCCTCTCTCCCCTCCTCTACAAGAGAGAAGAGAAGAACGGAACACTCCCCCTCTCTCTCCCCTCCTCTACAAGAGACAAGAGAAGAACGGAACACTCTCCCTCTCTCTCCCCTCCTCTACAAGAGACAAGAGAAGAACGGAACACTCCCCCTCTCTCTCCCCTCCTCTACAAGAGAGGAGAGAAGAACGGAACACTCTCCCTCTCTCTCCCTCCTCTACAAGAGAGGAGAGAAGAACGGAACAATCCCCTCTCTCTCCCTCCTCTACAAGAGAGAAGAGAAGAACGGAACACTCCCCCTCTCTCTCCCCTCCTCTACAAGAGAGAAGAGAAGAACGGAACACTCCCCCTCTCTCTCCCCTACTCTACAAGAGACAAGAGAAGAAAGGAATAATCTCCCTCTCTCTCCCCTCCTCTACAAGAGACAAGAGAAGAACGGAACACTCCCCCTCTCTCTCCCCTCCTCTACAAGAGAGGAGAGAAGAACGGAACACTCTCCCTCTCTCTCCCCTCCTCTACAAGAGAGGAGAGAAGAACGGAACACTCCCCCCTCTCTCTCCCCTCCTCTACAAGAGAGGAGAGAAGAACGGAACAATCCCCCTCTCTCTCCCCTCCTCTACAAGAGAGAAGAGAAGAGAAGAACGGAACACTCTCCCTCTCTCTCCCGTCCTCTACAAGAGAGAAGAGAAGAACGGAACACTCCCCCTCTCTCTCCCGTCCTCTACAAGAGAGAAGAGAAGAACGGAACACTCTCCCTCTCTCTCCCGTCCTCTACAAGAGAGAAGAGAAGAACGGAACACTCTCCCGCTCTCTCCCCTCCTCTACAAGAGAGAAGAGAAGAAAGGAACACTCCCCCTCTCTCTCCCCTCCTCTATGAGACAAGAGGAGCTAAACAGAACCAGGATTTGGGAACAGGGTTCATGTATGTTATGTTAGATCTATCTATCCCCCCCATGTCTCCATTCAGAACCCGGATGTCTGGAGAAAGGAGGACCTGGGAGGGAAGCTGGTCCTGTGAAGTTGTTTCTGGGTGAGGTGCTTTTGTCAAAGTAAGGCAGGGATTCAACCCGTACAGCGCTGTCGACAATGCATCTGTTAAAGACAATGTTCGCACATTTTTTGCGGAGATCACATTCAAGGTAAACGGTGCACATGTCGGCTCAATTGAAAATTGCCTTTAAAAAGGTGCATAGTCGACAGGACATGATCGGATTGAATCCTGGTCCAAAGTTACTGTGCCACAGGACTGGAGAGGATATCTGGTACACGGTATGGTGTATAACTATGTCAGACAGGAATAGAAAGAGCTCTTTATGTTGTTTAAGTCAAGTTCAGTAGCCATCAAGGTTTAAAGTATAACCTTATATCCAAGAGACTTAGGATGAGATGCCCGACAGGCATTTCACATCACATGGGCCATACTTGGCCACAAAGTAGCAATATGCAAAATAATCACATTACCCATGGCCATCATGAAAAGACAATGTCACAATGTCAAGTTGGATCATTTCTGTTTATGTTAGTCAGAGGCAAACATGATTAGCGTTCGATATCTCATCTAACCTCCCCCCCCAGAGAAATCGAACTGTCTTGCCACTCTCTTACCACACCGTGTGGTCAAACAGCAGAGTCGATTTTGTTTCTGCAACTGGCTGGACCATATTGTGAAGGAAAAACACAAGGTTATCTCTAGGGTTCTATGACATCCACTCACTGTCCATCCGTTTACACCACGTGTGAGAGAGGGGTTTATCTGACCTGTTTATCCATCTGTCATCACTGGTGGTTTAAACAGGCAGTAGAAAAGAAATGAGCTGGGCTTTTAGGCAGGCGATAGATTTTACGTCACGAGTCTAAAGAACACGTCTCCTGGACATTCTGATTTGATTTGTTTGCCGTCCTGTGTATCAAGTCCAAGCGAAGCTTCACCGCAGTGACAAGAGTCTGTAATGTCAGTTGACGCTCGCTGCAGCTCTTCTGCTCTCAAATCAATATTTTCTATTTTTAGTTATCGGTCAGATACATCTGAGAAGTGATTACAGTTGTTTTTACTATAAGCCCAAGACAATGTAGATTTTGCTTTTTTCTGTTTCAAATGTAATATTACTAAAGTGTTTCAGGGTGAGTTTTCGTATTTATCAAATTCCTCAGTTTGCTAAGGTGCAATAGGGCCGAAGGGTTCGTTCTCTCTCTCTCTCTCTCTCTCTCTCTCTCTCTCTCTCTCTCTCTCTCTCTCTCTCTCTCTCTCTCTCTCTCTCTCTCTCTCTCTCTCTCTCTCTCTCTCTCTCTCTCTCTCTCTCTCTCTCTCTCTCTCTCTCTCTCTCTCTCTCTCTCTCTCTCTCTCTCTCTCTCTCCCCTGCTCTCTCTCTCCCTCACTCTCCCTCTCTCTCTCTCCCCCTCTCTCTCTCCATCCCTCTCTCTCCCCCTCTCCCCTGCTCTCTCTCTCCCTCACTCTCCCTCTCTCTCTCGCTCTCTTTCCCTCTCTCCCTCTCTTCAAAACTCATTTCTAAAACAGGGCCCTGGTGAAACAGAGAGATCCCCTTGTCCTCCATGGCGAGTAATGCAACAGAACTGCGGGCAGAAACTCGGACAACTAATTATCATCTCCCAAATGACTTTCACCGAAACAAATAGTTACTTATGCAGCGTAGTGTTTTCATAATTCATAACGTTGTGTACTGGTCACGGGGGATTACTGATAAAACTGCACCTCCACTGTGAATTTACCACTTTCCCAACAACACTTTTCCACAACAACACAAACAATGAGGGAAATAGTCTAACTATGAAACAGAATACACAGCTATAGACTCTATTTACTGTCAACAGAATACACAGCTATAGACTCTATTTACTGTCAACAGAATACACAGCTATAGACTCTATTTACTGTCAACAGAATACACAGCTATAGACTCTATTTACTGTCAACAGAATACACAGCTATAGACTCTATTTACTGTCAACAGAATACACAGCTATAGACTCTATTTACTGTCAACAGAATACACAGCTATAGACTATATTTACTGTCAACAGAATACACAGCTATAGACTATATTTACTGTCAACAGAATACACAGCTATAGACTATTTACTGTCAACAGAATACACAGCTATAGACTCTATTTACTGTCAACAGAATACACAGCTATAGACTCTATTTACTGTCAACAGAATACACAGCTATAGACTCTATTTACTGTCAACAGAATACACAGCTATAGACTATATTTATTGTCACAGAATACACAGCTATAGACTCTATTTACTGTCAACAGAATACACAGCTATAGACTATTTACTGTCAACAGAATACACAGCTAAAGACTATATTTATTGTCACAGAATACACAGCTATAGACTATTTACTGTCAACAGAATACACAGCTATAGACTATATTTATTGTCACAGAATACACAGCTATAGACTCTATTTACTGTCAACAGAATACACAGCTATAGACTATTTACTGTCAACAGAACACACAGCTAGACTATTTACTGTCAACAGAATACACAGCTACAGACTCTGTGTACTGTCAACAGAATACACAGCTATAGACTATTTACTGTCAACAGAATACACAGCTATAGACTCTATTTACTGTCAACAGAATACACAGCTATAGACTCTATTTACTGTCAACAGAATACACAGCTATAGACTATTTACTGTCAACAGAATACACAGCTATAGACTATATTTATTGTCACAGAATACACAGCTATAGACTCTATTTACTGTCAACAGAATACACAGCTATAGACTCTATTTACTGTCAACAGAACACACAGCTAGACTATTTACTGTCAACAGAATACACAGCTATAGACAATTTACTGTCAACAGAACACACAGCTAGACTATTTACTGTCAACAGAATACACAGCTAAAGACTATATTTATTGTCACAGAATACACAGCTATAGACTATTTACTGTCAACAGAATACACAGCTATAGACAATTTACTGTCAACAGAACACACAGCTAGACTATTTACTGTCAACAGAATACACAGCTACAGACTGTGTACTGTCAACAGAATACACAGCTATAGACTATTTACTGTCAACAGAATACACAGCTATAGACTATTTACTGTCAACAGAATACACAGCTATAGACTCTATTTACTGTCAACAGAATACAACGACAAAGCAGATGAGGCAGGTACACAGCCCATGAAACAAACTAGCCACTATTTACAATCGTAATCCTTGTTGACATCCAACAAATCAATCATTTCTTAAAGTAATAACAAATTAATTTACAAAGTGGTTCTTTCCCAGTGGTATGGTGGTGGAGTCAACCTTTTATGAGTCAGCCCTGTAGATCCATAGTGTGTATCTCACATAACACCCTATGTAGTGTATTACTTTAGACCAGAACCCTATGGGCCCTGGTTAAAAGTAGTACACTATAAAGTGAATAGGGGGCCATTTGGAACATGTACATAGTCCTCAGCTTCTGGGTCGTGTTGAAAGAGTCTCACAAAGTTAGAGAGAGAGAGAGAGAGAGAGAGAGAGAGAGAGAGAGAGAGAGAGAGAGAGAGAGAGAGAGAGAGAGAGAGAGAGAGAGAGAGAGAGAGAGAGAGAGAGAGAGAGAGAGAGAGAGAGAGAAAAAAGACCCCTCCATCCCTTCTATTATAGCAATCATTATTTTCAGGTCCTGCCTCCCACTCACCCTCACAATGTGGTCCTTTCTTTGGCCTGTGAAAGACTTCTCTCAAAGACTTACTAGAGAGAGAGAGTGCTTTCATGATTGCCAGTCAGTTTACCTGGAACGTATATTTACGTTTTTTCTTTTCTTTTCTTGTGGATACAATGGCAGTGAGAAATACAGTACGTGGTAGCTCTTTCCATTATACTTTGCCTAGAATAACAACGATGGTCATGACTTATCCAAGTATTCCTGAACGCTGACATTCTTTCTCGTTTGCAGTTCCGTAACGACCCAAGTCCAGGACAGTTCTGTTCAATATATTATTACGGAACATAGTCAAACAGACCTCTCTGTCCATAGTTCCTGGTTCTTTGACAACATGACTATTCTAGTAACACCCTGGAGGAATAAGCCCTGTGTTTTCCATTATGTGGGAATAGCTAGTTCATCATAATGTAATATGTAAATACCGTTTCTATACCAGTCACTTTACATATTGTTTGTCAGCAGAATTGGTAACCAAAGTTTTCTGAATACCATTTGAGGCCACTTCATCTTCTGAACAACATTAGTGAATTACCATAGTTACGTCTCGAATGGCACCCTAGTCTCTATTTAGTGCACTACTTAAAGACCAGGGCACCCATAGGGAATAGGGCCCATAGGGAATCCCATAGAGCTCTGGTCAAAAGTAGTGCACTATATAGGGAATAGGGTGCCATTTGGGATACATCCCGTATTGTTAGTGAATTACCACATTGTCTGAGTGTAACTCGTTGGTTTGTACTTTCGGTACATGAATACATCTGTTTTCCCTCTTTCTTTGTCCCTATAACGCTAATTACATCAAAACTATTTGGTTTCTCATTTCCTTGGCCTTCCCAATTGTTTTGTTGTTCTTAAAGCGTTTTTCCTCCATGCTATGTTTTACCAGTAATACAAATGTTTATTATATCACTACTTTGTATAGAAATGTACATTATATTTTAATATGGAGACAAAAAACAAAAAAAAAATAAGAAAAGTTGAAAACTTTTAAACTGGTGTAACATTTGTGAAAGTATAACTCTGTAATGTGTTTGGCCTAACATTCTGCTGTTTCATCTGAGGTCTAGCAGTGAAGACAGTGGTGCAGTGTTACTAAAGGAAGACGCAAATGTCTGGTCCATTTCGAAAAAACAACTAAGAGCACTGAAGCGCGAGACTAAAGATCTCCGCTGGGGTTTTTTTTTGTGTCCCGTAGCTACCACGCTGTAGCAGCATAACGCAAACCGGTGTACGTACACAGTTACTCTGTGGGACTTTGTGAGAGCAAAGTCTTGCATTGTGCTCATCTCAATATCTTCTCATTGTCATCTCACTGAGTCTACCTTTATGGGATTAGAGACTGTTTTCATAAATACGTTTCTACACTTTTCTTTACTTTAAAAATCCGGAATCTGCATATATGACTGCCTGATTATTTCTATATAAGCATTTAACTTTAATTTCAACGTGAAATTGTGACAACAACGGACATTTGGTATGTACCAATACCACTACACTGGTAACTACTGGAGACAGAACACCAATACTACTACACTGGTAACTACTGGAGACAGAACACCAGTACTACTACACTGGTAACTACTGGAGACAGAACACCAATACCACTACACTGGTAACTACTGGAGACAGAACACCAATACTACTACACTGGTAACTACTGGAGACAGAACACCAATACTACTACACTGGTAACTACTGGAGACAGAACACCAATACCACTACACTGGTAACTACTGGAGACAGAACACCAATACCACTACACTGGTAACTACTGGAGACAGAACACCAATACCACTACACTGGTAACTACTGGAGACAGAACACCAATACCACTACACTGGTAACTACTGGAGACAGAACACCAATACCACTACACTGGTAACTACTGGAGACAGAACACCAGTACCACTACACTGGTAACTACTGGAGACAGAACACCAGTACCACTACACTGGTAACTACTGGAGACAGAACACCAATACCACTACACTGGTAACTACTGGAGACAGAACACCAATACCACTACACTGGTAACTACTGGAGACAGAACACCAATACCACTACACTGGTAACTACTGGAGACAGAACACCAGTACCACTACACTGGTAACTACTGGAGACAGAACACCAATACCACTACACTGGTAACTACTGGAGACAGAACACCAATACTACTACACTGGTAACTACTGGAGACAGAACACCAATACCACTACACTGGTAACTACTGGAGACAGAACACCAGTACCACTACACTGGTAACTACTGGAGACAGAACACCAATACCACTACACTGGTAACTACTGGAGACAGAACACCAGTACCACTACACTGGTAACTACTGGAGACAGAACACCAATACTACTACACTGGTAACTACTGGAGACAGAACACCAATACCACTACACTGGTAACTACTGGAGACAGAACACCAATACTACTACACTGGTAACTACTGGAGACAGAACACCAATACCACTACACTGGTAACTACTGGAGACAGAACACCAATACCACTACACTGGTAACTACTGGAGACAGAACACCAATACCACTACACTGGTAACTACTGGAGACAGAACACCAATACCACTACACTGGTAACTACTGGAGACAGAACACCAATACTACTACACTGGTAACTACTGGAGACAGAACACCAATACCACTACACTGGTAACTACTGGAGACAGAACACCAATACCACTACACTGGTAACTACTGGAGACAGAACACCAATACCACTACACTGGTAACTACTGGAGACAGAACACCAATACCACTACACTGGTAACTACTGGAGACAGAACACCAATACCACTACACTGGTAACTACTGGAGACAGAACACCAATACCACTACACTGGTAACTACTGGAGACAGAACACCAATACCACTACACTGGTAACTACTGGAGACAGAACACCAGTACCACTACACTGGTAACTACTGGAGACAGAACACCAGTACCACTACACTGGTAACTACTGGAGACAGAACACCAATACCACTACACTGGTAACTACTGGAGACAGAACACCAATACCACTACACTGGTAACTACTGGAAACAGAACACCAATACCACTACACTGGTAACTACTGGAGACAGAACACCAGTACCACTACACTGGTAACTACTGGAGACAGAACACCAATACCACTACACTGGTAACTACTGGAGACAGAACACCAATACTACTACACTGGTAACTACTGGAGACAGAACACCAATACCACTACACTGGTAACTACTGGAGACAGAACACCAGTACCACTACACTGGTAACTACTGGAGACAGAACACCAATACTACTACACTGGTAACTACTGGAGACAGAACACCAATACTACTACACTGGTAACTACTGGAGACAGAACACCAGTACTACTACACTGGTAACTACTGGAGACAGAACACCAGTACCACTACACTGGTAACTACTGGAGACAGAACACCAGTACTACACACACACAGACAATTCCATCTCTCACAGTCTCACGTCAGAAATAAACGTTCATCCATGTTTCTCAAGCGTCAAATTTCGAAGTTGTTCCAAACGTCAAATTTCATAGTGTTTAAGGTTAAGGTTAGGCATTAACTCTGAAATCTTAAGTTTAGGCATTAACTCTGAATGGTTAAGGTTTGGGGTAGGCTTAAAACAAAAATATAGAAAACAGGTTTTTAATCGCTGGATTTTAATTCGTAACCTTTAAAATCAGAGGCAGATGCTTTTGCCTATCACCATCACCATAGTAAAACTGAAACCTACTTGAAAGTAACAGCACTCACCGTTGCCCCCTAGTGGCCGGTTTCCACGTAATCTCCCGATGTCCTCAGACATGGATGGACTTCGAATACTGACCTGTAATCACGGGTGACCTGCCTGGAAAATCCACCACGTCATAGATGATCCATGGCAGTTCTATAGTGAGATTATGACTGTGTGCCTGCGTGTGAGTAGTACTGTAGTTGTCACCTTTTCCATGATGAACAGTGATATGTTTTCTAAGCACATAACAGCCAAGTATCTCATCAACCCCGGAGGACATTGGATCCAGGCTCCCACCCACCCACTACAGATAACATCTAACTTGGCATTTCTCCCAAATGGCACCCTATCCCCTATGTAGTCCACTATTTTTGACCTGGGCTAGCATATGCACTACATACGTAATAGGGTGCAATTTGGGACTCTTTATAAATCTGACACAAACATCACTAGTTGTCATAATGGATGACGAATGCCATTTCCCTCGCAAAGCTTTCTTCTCTGTCAGATTGAAAGCTCAGTGTGACAGTTTCTTAAATGACATGGACGCTTTACCAAGAGAGTTTAGACTCTACTTAGATGGAAAAACTGATACCTTTCACACACTACATTTCCCTTAGCGTCGTTCATTGTTATTCAGTGTCGAGAATTTTTGTGTGTGATCTTGATGTTTCACTCTGACTGAATTCAATTTCCTTTTTAAACAGAAAATAATCGACTTCTGTACCTGTGAATGTTTTTTTTCTATTTATTTTCTTTGATTCAATGTTCCTTGCCTTTCTGCAAGTAAAAAAAAAAATGCTGTATGTATCTCACGCAACACAGCGCTTATGCAATTATATAATTCCTTTTCTGTGTTATTTTTTTTTTACTTTTCCTGTTCCTTATTGTCACTGGCTATACAAAACATTAAGAACACCTTCCTAATATTGAGTTCCCCTTTTTCCCTCAGAACAGCCTCAATTTATCGGGGCATGGACTCTTCAAGGTGTCGAAAGCGTACCACAGGGATGCTGGCCCATGTTGACTCCCAATACTTCCCACAGTTGTGTCAAGTTGGCTGGACGTCCTTTGGATGGTGGGACACACAGGAAACTGTTGAGCGTGAAAACCCAGCAGAGTTGCAGTTCTTCACACACACTCAAACCGCTGCACCTGGCACCTACCACCATACCCGGTTCAAAGGCATTTAAATCTTTAGTTTTAACCCACTCACCCTCTCTGAACGGCACACATACACAATCCATGTCTCAATTGTCACAAGGCTTAAAAAAATCCTTCTTTAACTTGTCTCCTCCCCTTCATCTACACTGATTTTGAAGTGGATTTAACAGGTGACATCAATAAGGGATCGTAGCTTTCACCTGGATTCACCTGGTCAGTCTATGTCATGGAAAGAGCAGGTGTTCTTAATGTTTTGTTCACTCAGTGTAAAGTGTTGTCAAAAAACTTTTTGGGAGATAGAAAAAGCTTCTGTCTAGTCGAGGCGCAAGGGAGGCTCTTATGTAACTTTTCTGACAATGATGACGATGATATGGATTTGTGGGTAGAATTTTTTTGGAAATTCGTTTCTAAGTGCTTTCAAGTATTTACTTGGCCTTATGTATATATATAACGATGACATTTCAGAAAGGTTTGTATAGTAATTCAACCTGAAATCTATGTAAATAAATTATATATTGTTAAAACAACGACTGAATAGTTTACTTTCAGTGCTTTTAGTCAAGCAGAAGACCCTGGGGATGCATCCCAAAATGGCTAGGGAGAGTCTGTATCCCAAAATGGCTAGGGAGAGTCTGTATCCCAAATGGCTAGGCAGTCTGTCTCCCAAATGGCTAGGGAGAGTCTGTATCCCAAATGACTAGGGAGAGTCTGTATCCAAAAAGGGGCCCTATTACCTTTGTAGTACACTAGTTGTGACTAGTGCCCTATTGGATCTTGTCTAAAGTAGTGCCCTATGTAGGGAATAGGGTGCCATTTGGGATGCATCCCTTGGCTTGCCTGTGTGTCTTCATGTCATTGCGTTGATTCAAAATGTATACTTGCCTTTTCCCTCTGAAGAACATCTCTGGCTTGACAGCCTGCTGAGAGCTGGAGAAGCAGAACTGATAGGAGTCATCACGGACAAGGTTGCATTATAGTTCGAGTCAGATAGCAGACATCACTCCAAAATCAAACATTTGTATACCTTCAAAAGTGGTGACCATGGCTAGAGGAGACCATGGCTAGAGGTAGAGGAGACCATGGCTAGAGGTAGAGGAGACCATGGCTAGAGGTAGTGGAGACCATGGCTAGAGGTAGTGGAGACCATGGCTAGAGGAGACCATGGCTAGAGGTAGTGGAGACCATGGCTAGAGGAGACCATGGCTAGAGGTAGAGGAGACCATGGCTAGAGGTAGAGGAGACCATGGCTAGAGGTAGAGGAGACCATGGCTAGAGGTAGAGGAGACCATGGATAGAGGAGACCATGGCTAGAGGTAGTGGAGACCATGGCTAGAGGTAGAGGAGACCATGGCTAGAGGTAGAGGAGACCATGGCTAGAGGAGACCATGGCTAGAGGTAGTGGAGACCATGGCTAGAGGTAGAGGAGACCATGGCTAGAGGTAGAGGAGACCATGGCTAGAGGTAGAGAGACCATGGCTAGAGGTAGTGGAGACCATGGCTGAGGTGAGGAGACCATGGCTAGAGGTAGTGGAGACCATGGCTAGAGGTAGAGGAGACCATGGCTAGAGGTAGAGGAGACCATGGCTAGAGGTAGAGGAGACCATGGCTAGAGGTAGAGGAGACCATGGCTAGAGGTAGAGGAGACCATGGCTAGAGGTAGAGGAGACCATGGCTAGAGGTAGAGGAGACCATGGCTAGAGGTGAGACCATGGCTAGAGGTGGAGACCATGGCTAGAGGAGACCATGGCATGGCTAGAGGAGACCATGGCTGAGGTAGTGGAGACCATGGCTAGAGGTAGTGGAGACCATGGCTAGAGGTAGTGGAGACCATGGCTAGAGGTAGTGGAGACCATGGCTAGAGGAGACCATGGCTGAGGGAGACCATGGAGGAGACCATGGCTAGAGGTAGTGGAGACCATGGCTAGAGGTAGAGGAGACCATGGCTAGAGGTAGTGGAGACCATGGCTAGAGGTAGAGGAGACCATGGCTAGAGGTAGAGGAGACCATGGCTAGAGGAGACCATGGCTAGAGGTAGAGGAGACCATGGCTAGAGGTAGAGGAGACCATGGCTAGAGGTAGAGGAGACCATGGCTAGAGGTAGACCATGGCTAGAGGTAGAGGAGACCATGGCTAGAGGAGACCATGGCTAGAGGTAGAGGAGACCATGGCTAGAGGTAGAGGAGACCATGGCTAGAGGAGACCATGGCTAGAGGTAGAGGAGACCATGGCTAGAGGTAGTGGAGACCATGGCTAGAGGTAGTGGAGACCATGGCTAGAGGTAGTGGAGACCATGGCTAGAGGAGACCATGGCTAGAGGTAGAGGAGACCATGGATAGAGGAGACCATGGCTAGAGGAGACCATGGCTAGAGGTAGTGGAGACCATGGCTAGAGGTAGAGGAGACCATGGCTAGAGGTAGAGGAGACCATGGCTAGAGGTAGAGGAGACCATGGATAGAGGAGACCATGGCTAGAGGTAGAGGAGACCATGGCTAGAGGAGACCATGGCTAGAGGTAGAGGAGACCATGGATAGAGGAGACCATGGCTAGAGGTAGAGGAGACCATGGCTAGAGGAGACCACTATGAAGCGGCACTATGAAGACCAAGGAGCTCTCCAAACAGGTCAGGGACAAAGTTGTGGAGAAGTACAGATCAGGGTTGGGCAATAAAAAAAATAACAGAAACTTTGAACATCCCACGTAGCACCAAAAAATTGAAAGAATATGGCACCACAACAAACCTGCCAAGAGAGGGCCGCCCACCAAAACTCACAGACCAGGCAAGGAGGGCATTAACCAGAGAGGCATCAAAGAGACCAAAGATAACCCTGAAGGAGCTGCAAAGCTCCACAGCGGAGATTGGAGTATCTGTCCATAGGACCACTTTAAGCCGTACACTCCACAGAGCTGGGCTTTACGGAAGAGTGGCCAGAAAAAGCCATTGCTTAAAGAAAAAAATAAGCAAACACGTTTGGTGTTCGCAAAAAGGCATGTGGGAGACTCCCCAAACATATGGAAGAAGCTACTCTGGTCAGATGAGACTAAAATTGATTCGATTCCAGGCTGTATCACAACCGGCCATGATTGGGAGCCACGTAGGGCAGCGCACAATTGGCCCAGCGTTGTCCGCGTTTGGCTTGGGTAGGCAGTCATTGTAAATAAGAATTTGTTCTAAACTGCCTAGTTAAATAAAGGTTACATTTATTTATTTATTTTTTAAATAGGGCAGATCTCTGGTTTCAGCAGGTACACAGAATTTATATTTCGGTAAAATGTACATAATTAATCCTGTCTAAATGAAACAATGGAAAATACTTCAGTAGGGAGCACGACTTAGCCACAGAGGATCACTGGCTTATTTAAACCAACCAAAAAAAATGTAGCTGTGGATTGATTCAAACCACAAGTGTGTTTTGCAAAGTTTGCAATTTGGGTAGTTCTGCACTGCAATATGTCTATCTGATTATAGTGTTGTGTCATTAGTGAAAAGCATGTAAAGATAATGTGTCTTTGGGTATTATTAAAAACATTGAGAGTTATAGGCGAGTTATATAGCCGATGGAGAGTTATAGAGAGTTATATAGCCGATGGAGAGTTATAGAGAGTTATATAGCCGATGGAGAGTTATAGGCGAGTTATATAGCCGATGAGAGTTATATAGCCGATGGAGAGTTATAGGCGAGTTATATAGCCGATGGAGAGTTATATAGCGATGATGAGGTTATAAGCGAGTTATATAGCGATGAGAGTTATAGGCGAGTTATATAGCCGATGAGAGTTATAGGCGAGTTATATAGCCGATGAGAGTTATAGAGAGTTATATAGCCGATGGAGAGTTATATAGCCGATGGAGAGTTATAGGCGAGTTATATAGCCGATGGAGAGTTATACGAGTTATATAGCCGATGAGAGTTATAGGCGAGTTATATAGCCGATGAGAGTTATATAGCCGATGGAGAGTTATAGGCGAGTTATATAGCCGATGGAGAGTTATATAGCCGATGGAGAGTTATAGACGAGTTATATAGCCGATGGAGAGTTATAGAGAGTTATATAGCCGATGGAGAGTTATAGGCGAGTTATATAGCCGATGGAGAGTTATAGGCGAGTTATATAGCCGATGGAGAGTTATATAGCCGATGGAGAGTTATAGGCGAGTTATATAGCCGATGGAGAGTTATATAGCCGATGGAGAGTTATAGACGAGTTATATAGCCGATGAGAGTTATACAGCCGATGGAGAGTTATAGGCGAGTTATATAGCCGATGGAGAGTTACAGTGGGGAAAAAAAGTATTTAGTCAGCCACCAATTGTGCAAGTTCTCTCACTTAAAAAGATGCGAGAGGCCTGTAATTTTCATCATAGGTACACTTCAACTATGACAGACAAAATGAGGGAAAAAAATCCAGAAAATCACATTGTAGGATTTTTAATGAATTTATTTGCAAATTATGGTGGAAAATAAGTATTTGGTCACATACAAACAAGCAAGATTTCTGGCTCTCACAGACCTGTAACTTCTTCTTTAAGAGGCTCCTCTGTCCTCCACTCATTACCTGTATTAATGGCACCTGTTTGAACTTGTTATCAGTATAAAGACACCTGTCCACAACCTCAAACAGTCACACTCCAAACTCCACTATGGCCAAGACCAAAGAGCTGTCAAAGGACACCAGAAACAAAATTGTAGACCTGCACCAGGTTGGGAAGACTGAATCTGCAATAGGTAAGCAGCTTGGTTTGAAGAAATCAACTGTGGGAGCAATTATTAGGAAATGGAAGACATACAAGACCACTGATAATCTTCCTCGATCTGGGGCTCCACACAAGATCTCACCCGTGGGGTCAAAATGATCACAAGAACGGTGAGCAAAAATCCCAGAACCACACGGGGACCTAGTGAATGACCTGCAGAGAGCTGGGACCAAAGTAACAAAGCCTACCATCAGTAACACACTACGCCGCCAGGGACTCAAATCCTGCAGTGCCAGACGTGTCCCCCTGCTTAAGCCAGTACATGTTCAGGCCCGTCTGAAGTTTGCTAGAGAGCATTTGGATGATCCAGATGAGGATTGGGAGAATGTCAGATGAAACCAAAATATAACTTTTTGGTAAAAACTCAACTCGTCGTGTTTGGAGGACAAAGAATGCTGAGTTGCATCCAAAGAACACCATAGCTACTGTGAAGCATGGGGGTGGAAACATCATGCTTTGGGGCTGTTTTTCTGCAAAGGGACCAGGACGACTGATCCGTGTTAAGGAAAGAATGAATGGGGCCATGTATCGTGAGATTTTGAGTGAAAACCTCCTTCCATCAGCAAGGGCATTGAAGATGAAACGTGGCTGGGTCTTTCAGCATGACAATGATCCCAAACACACCACCCGGGCAACGAAGGAGTGGCTTCGTAAGAAGCATTTCAAGGTCCTGGAGTGGCCTAGCCAGTCTGCAGATCTCAACCCCATAGAAAATCTTTGAAAGTCCGTGTTGCCCAGCGACAGCCCCAAAACATCACTGCTCTAGAGGAGATCTGCATGGAGGAATGGGCCAAAATACCAGCAACAGTGTGTGAAAACCTTGTGAAGACTTACAGAAAACGTTTGACCTCTGTCATTGCCAACAAAGGGTATATAACAAAGTATTGAGATAAACTTTTGTTATTGACCAAATACTTATTTTCCACCATAATTTGCAAATAAATTCATAAAAAATCCTACAATGTGATTTTCTGGATTTCTTTACTCATTTTGTCTGTCATAGTTGAAATGTACCTATGATGAAAATTACAGGCCTCTCATCTTTTTAAGTGAGAGAACTTGCACAATTGGTGGCTGACTAAATACTTTTTTTCCCCACTGTATAGACGAGTTATATAGCCGATGGAGAGTTATATAGCCGATGGAGAGTTATAGGCGAGTTATATAGCCGATGGAGAGTTATAGGCGAGTTATATAGCCGATGGAGAGTTATATAGCCGATGAGAGTTATAGGCGAGTTATATAGCCGATGGAGAGTTATAGGCGAGTTATATAGCCGATGGAGAGTTATATAGCCGATGGAGAGTTATAGACGAGTTATATAGCCGATGGAGAGTTATAGACGAGTTATATAGCCGATGGAGAGTTATAGGCGAGTTATATAGCCGATGGAGAGTTATATAGCCGATGAGAGTTATAGGCGAGTTATATAGCCGATGGAGAGTTATAGGCGAGTTATATAGCCGATGGAGAGTTATAGGCGAGTTATATAGCCGATGAGAGTTATAGGCGAGTTATATAGCCGATGGAGAGTTATATAGCCGATGGAGAGTTATAGACGAGTTATATAGCCGATGAGAGTTATAGGCGAGTTATATAGCCGATGAGAGTTATATAGCCGATGGAGAGTTATAGGAGAGTTATATAGCCGATGAGAGTTATATAGCCGATGGAGAGTTATAGGCGAGTTATATAGCCGATGAGAGTTATAGAGAGTTATATAGCCGATGGAGAGTTATAGGCGAGTTATATAGCGATAAGAGTTATATAGCGATGGAAATTATAAGCGAGTTATATAGCCGATGGAGAGTTATAGGAGAGTTATATAGCGATGGAGAGTTATATAGCGATGGAGAGTTATAAGGCAGTTATATAGCGATGAGAGTTATATAAGCCGATGAGAGTTATAGGCGAGTTATATAGCGATGAGAGTTATAGAAGAGTTATATAGCGATGAGAGTTATATAGCGATGAGAGTTATAAGACGAGTTATATAGCCGATGGAGAGTTATAGACGAGTTATATAGTCATGGAGAGTTATAAGCGAGTATATAGCGATGGAGAGTTATATAGCCGATGAGAGTTATAGGCAGTTATATAGCCGATGAGAGTTATAGCGAGTTATATAGCGATGGAGAGTTATAGGCGAGTTATATAGCCGATGAGAGTTATAGACAGTTATATAGCCGATGGAGAGTTATAGGCGAGTTATATAGCCGATGGAGAGTTATATAGCCGATGGAGAGTTATAGACGAGTTATAGCGATGAGAGTTATAGCGAGTTATATAGCCGATGAGAGTTATATAGCGATGAGAGTTATAGGAGAGTTATATAGCCGATGAGAGTTATATAGAGATATTATAGGCGAGTTATATAACGATGAGAGTTATAGAGAGTTATATAGCCGATGGAGAGTTATAGGCGAGTTATATAGCCGATGGAGAGTTATATAGCCGATGGAGAGTTATAGACGAGTTATATAGCCGATGGAGAGTTATAGGAGAGTTATATAGCCGATGGAGAGTTATATAGCCGATGGAGAGTTATAGACGAGTTATATAGCCGATGGAGAGTTATAGGAGAGTTATATAGCCGATGAGAGTTATAGAGAGTTATATAGCCGATGGAGAGTTATAGGCGAGTTATATAGCCGATGGAGAGTTATATAGCCGATGAGAGTTATATAGCCGATGGAGAGTTATAGGCGAGTTATATAGCCGATGGAGAGTTATATAGCCGATGAGAGTTATAGAGAGTTATATAGCCGATGGAGAGTTATAGGCGAGTTATATAGCCGATGAGAGTTATAGAGAGTTATATAGCCGATGGAGAGTTATAGGCGAGTTATATAGCGATGAGAGTTATATAGCGATGAGAGTTATATAGCTGATGAGAGTTATAAGTTATATAGCGATGGAGAGTTATATAGCGATGAAGTTATAGGAGAGTTATATAGCGATGAGAGTTATATAGCGATGAGAGTTATAGGCGAGTTATATAGCCGATGAGAGTTATAGGCGAGTTATACAGCCGATGAGAGTTATAGGCTAGTTATATAAATTATGAGAGTTATATAGGCGATGGAGAGTTATAAGTAGTTATATAGCGATGGAGAGTTATAGGAGAGTTATATAGCCATGGAGAGTTATAGACGAGTTATATAGCGATGGAGAGTTATAGAGTTATATATAGCGATGAGAGTTATAAGCAGTTATATAGCCGATATTATGGAGAGTTAAGAGTTATATAGCGATGGAGAGTTATATAGGCGAGTTATATAGCCGATGGAGAGTTATAGATGTGTTATATAACGATATGGAGAGTATATAGAGATTATATAGCCGATGGAGAGTTATAGGCGAGTTATATAGCCGATGGAGAGTTATAGGCGAGTTATATAGCCGATGGAGAGTTATAGACGGAGTTATATAGCCGATGGAGAGTTATATAGCCGATGGAGAGTTATAGACGAGTTATATAGCCGATGGAGAGTTATAGGAGAGTTATATAGCCGATGGAGAGTTATATAGCCGATGGAGAGTTATAGACGAGTTATATAGCCGATGGAGAGTTATAGGCGAGTTATATAGCCGATGGAGAGTTATAGGAGAGTTATATAGCCGATGAGAGTTATAGGCGAGTTATATAGCCGATGGAGAGTTATAGGAGAGTTATATAGCCGATGAGAGTTATAGAGAGTTATATAGCCGATGGAGAGTTATAGGCAGTTATATAGCCATGGAGAGTTATATAGCGATGAGAGTTATATAGCGATGGAGAGTTATAGGCGAGTTATATAGCCGATGGAGAGTTATATAGTTATGAGAGTTATAGAGAGTTATATAGCGATGGAGAGTTATAGAGAGTTATATAGCGATGAGAGTTATAGAGAGTTATATAAATATGGAGAGTTATAGGCGAGAGTTATATAGCCGATGGAGAGTTATATAAACATGAGAGTTATATAGCGATGGAGAGTTATAGGCGAGTTATATAGCGATGGAGAGTTATATAGCTGATGAGAGTTATAGGAGAGTTATATAGCGATGGAGAGTTATATAGCGATGGAGAGTTATAGGCGAGTTATATAGCGATATGAGAGTTATAGGCGAGTTATACAGCCATGAGAGTATAAGCAGTTATATAGCGATGAGAGTTATATAGCCGATGGAGAGTTATAGGCGAGTTATATAGCCGATGGAGAGTTATAGGCGAGTTATATAGCCGATGGAGAGTTATAGGCGAGTTATATAGCCGATGGAGAGTTATAGACGAGTTATATAGCCGATGGAGAGTTATAGGCGAAGTTATATAGCCGATGGAGAGTTATAGGCGAGTTATATAGCTGATGGAGAGTTATAGAGAGTTATATAGCCGATGGAGAGTTATATAGCCGATGGAGAGTTATAGGCGAGTTATATAGCCGATGGAGAGTTATAGGCGAGTTATATAGCCGATGAGAGTTATAGGCGAGTTATATAGCCAATGGAGAGTTATAGGCGAGTTATATAGCCGATGGAGAGTTATAGGAGAGTTATATAGCCGATGAGAGTTATAGACGAGTTATATAGCCGATCAGAGTTATAGACGAGTTATATAGCGATGGAGAGTTATAGGCAGTTATATAGCGATGAGAGTTATATAGCGATGGATAGAGTTATAGAGAGTTATATAGCGATGGAGAGTTATAGAGAGTTATATAGCCGATGAGAGAGTTATAGAGAGTTATATAATGATGGAGAGTTATAGGCGAGTTATATAGCCGATGAGAGTTATATAGCCGATGGAGAGTTATAGGAGAGTTATATAGCGATGAGAGTTATAGAAGTTATATAGCCGATGGAGAGTTATATAGCATGAGAGTTATATAGTAGTTATATAAAATATGGAGAGTTATATAGCGATGGAGAGTTATAGGCGAGTTATATAGCCGATGGAGAGTTATATAGCCGATGAGAGTTATATAGCCGATGGAGAGTTATAGGCGAGTTATATAGCCGATGAGAGTTATAGAGAGTTATATAGCCGATGGAGAGTTATAGGCGAGTTATACAGCCGATGAGAGTTATAGGCGAGTTATATAGCCGATGGAGAGTTATAGGCGAGTTATATAGCCGATGGAGAGTTATAGGCGAGTTATATAGCCGATGGAGAGTTATAGGCGAGTTATATAGCCGATGGAGAGTTATAGGCGAGTTATATAGCCGATGGAGAGTTATAGGCGAGTTATATAGCCGATGGAGAGTTATAGAAGTAGTTATATAGCCGATGGAGAGTTATAGGCGAGTTATATAGCGATGAGAGTTATAAGCGAGTTATATAACGATGAGAGTTATAAGGCAGTTATACAACGATGAGAGTTATAGGCTAGTTATATAGCCGATGAAGTTATAGCGAGTTATATTGGATATGGAGAGTTATAGGCGAGTTATATAGCCGATGGAGAGTTATAGCGAGTTATATAGCCGATGGAGAGTTATAGGAGAGTTATATAGCGATAGAGAGTTATAGAGAGTTATATAGCCGATGGAGAGTTATAGAAGCGAGTTATATAGCTATGGAGAGTTATATAGCCATGAGAGTTATATAGCGATGGAGAGTTATAGGCTAGTTATATAGCTATGGAGAGTTATATAGCCATGAGAGTTATAGAGAGTTATATAGCGATGAGAGTTATAGGAGTTATATAGCGATGAGAGTTATAGAGAGTTATATAGCGATGGAGAGTTATAGGCGAGTTATAGCGATGAGAGTTATATAGCGATGAGAGTTATAGAGAGTTATATAGCCGATGGAGAGTTATATAGCGATGGAGAGTTATAGGCTAGTTATATAGCCGATGAGAGTTATAGGCAGTTATACAGCGATGAGAGTTATAAGCGAGTTATATAGCGATGAGAGTTATATAGCCATGGAGAGTTATAGGCGAGTTATATAGCGATGGAGAGTTATATAGCCGATGGAGAGTTATAGACGAGTTATATAGTCATGGAGAGTTATAGGCGAGTTATATAGCGATGGAGAGTTATAGGCGAGATTATATAGCGATGGAGAGTTATAGGCGGTTATATAGCTGATGGAGAGTTATATAACGATGGAGAGTTATAGACGAGTTATATAGCCGATGGAGAGTTATATAGCCGATGGAGAGTTATATAGCCGATGGAGAGTTATAAGAAGCAGTTATATAGCCGATGAGAGTTATAGCGAGTTATATAGCGATGGAGAGTTATAGGCGAGTTATATAGCTATGAGAGTTATATAGCGATGGAGAGTTATAGGCGAGTTATATAGCATGATGGAGAGTTATAGAGAGTTATATAGCGATGAGAGTTATAGAGAGTTATATAAATATGGAGAGTTATAGGCGAGTTATATAGCCGATGGAGAGTTATATATTTATGAGAGTTATATAGCCTATGGAGAGTTATAGGCTAGTTATATAGCCATGGAGAGTTATATAGCCGATGAGAGTTATAGAGAGTTATATAGCCGATGGAGAGTTATAGGCGAGTTATATAGCCGATGAGAGTTATAGAGAGTTATATAGCCGATGGAGAGTTATAGGCGAGTTATATAGCCGATGGAGAGTTATATAGCCGATGAGAGTTATATAGCCGATGGAGAGTTATAGGCGAGTTATATAGCCGATGGAGAGTTATATAGCCGATGAGAGTTATAGGAGAGTTATATAGCCGATGGAGAGTTATATAGCCGATGGAGAGTTATAGGCGAGTTATATAGCCGATGAGAGTTATAGGCGAGTTATACAGCCGATGAGAGTTATAGGCGAGTTATATAGCCGATGAGAGTTATATAGCCGATGGAGAGTTATAAGCGAAGTTATATAGATGGAGAGTTATATAAGCCGATAGAGTTATAGACGAGTTATATAGCCGATGGAGAGTTATAAGCGAAGTTATATAGCTGATGAGAGTTATAGGCTAGTTATATAGCGATGGAGAGTTATAGGCGATTATATAGCGATGGAGAGTTATAGAGAGTTATATAGCTGATGGAGAGTTATAGAGAGTTATATAGCCATGGAGAGTTATAGAGAGTTATATAGCGATGGAGAGTTATAGGCAGTTATATAGCGATAGAGTTATAAGCGAGTTATATAGCTGATAAGAGTTATAAGCGAGTTATATAGCATATAAGCGAAGTTATAGCGATAAGTTATAAGCGAGTTATATAGCGATAGAGAGTTATAGGAGAGTTATATAGCCGATGAGAGTTATAGACGAGTTATATAGCGATGAGAGTTATAGACTTAGTTATATAGCGATAGAGTTATAGGCGAGTTATATAGCGATGAGAGTTATATAGCGATGGAGAGTTATAGAGAGTTATATAGCGATGAGAGTTATAGGAGAGTTATATAAGCGATAGAGTTATAGAGAGTTATATAGCGATGGAGAGTTATAGCGAGTTATATAATATGAGAGTTATATAGCGATGGAGAGTTATAGGAGAGTTATATAGCGATGGAAGTTATATAGCGATGAGAGTTATAAGCGAGTTATATAGCGATGGAGAGTTATATAGCGATGAGAGTTATATAGCGATGGAGAGTTATAAGCGAGTTATATAGCGATGAGAGTTATAGAGAGTTATATAGCGATGGAGAGTTATAAGCGAGTTATACAGCGATAGAGTTATAAGCGAGTTATATAGCGATGGAGAGTTATAGGCGAGTTATATAGCGATAGAGTTATAAGCGAGTATATAGCGATGGAGAGTTATAAGCGAGTTATATAGCGATGGAGAGTTATAAGCGAGTTATATAGCGATGGAGAGTTATAAGCGAGTTATATAGCGATGGAGAGTTATAAGAGTTATATAAGATGGAGAGTTATAGGCGATTATATAGTCGATGAGAGTTATAAGCTAGTTATATAGCCGATGAGAGTTATAGGCGAGTTATATAGCGATGGAGAGTTATAAGCTAGTTATATAGCTTGATGGAGAGTTATAGGCGAGTTATATAGCGATGAGAGTTATAAGCGAGTTATATAGCGATGGAGAGTTATAGAGAGTTATATATGATGAGAGTTATAGAGAGTTATATAACGATGATGGAGAGTTATAAGCGGTTATATAGCCGATGGAGAGTTATATAATGATGAGAGTTATATAATGATGGAGAGTTATAGGCGAGTTATATAGCGATATGGAGAGTTATATAGCGATGAGAGTTATAGAGAGTTATATAGCGATGGAGAGTTATAAGCGAGTTATATAGCGATGAGAGTTATAGAGAGTTATATAATGATGGAGAGTTATAGGCGAAGTTATATAGCTTGATGGAGAGTTATATAGCCGATGAGAGTTATAGGAAAAGTTATATAGCGATGGAGATTATATAGCCGATGGAGAGTTATAAGCGAGTTATATAGCCATGAGAGTTATAGGCTAGTTATACAGCATGAGAGTTATAAGCGAAGTTATATAGCGATGAGAGTTATATAGCGATGGAGAGTTATAGGCGAGATTATATAGTCGATGGAGAGTTATAAACGATTATATAGATGTTATAAAAGTTATATAGCGGAGAGTTATAGGCGAGTTATATAGCGATGGAGAGTTATAGGCGAAGTTATATAGCCGATGGAGAGTTATATAGCGATGGAGAGTATATAGCGATGGAGAGTTATAAACGAGTATATAGCCGATGGAGAGTTATATAGCGATAGAGTTATATAGCGATAAGTTATAGGAGTTATATAGCCGATGAGAGTTATAGGCGAGTTATATAGCCGATGAGAGTTATAGGCGAGTTATATAGCCGATGAGAGTTATATAGCCGATGGAGAGTTATAGGCGAGTTATATAGCCGATGGAGAGTTATAGGAGAGTTATATAGCCGATGAGAGTTATAGAGAGTTATATAGCCGATGGAGAGTTATAGGCGAGTTATATAGCCGATGGAGAGTTATATAGCCGATGAGAGTTATATAGCCGATGAGAGTTATAGGCAGTTATATAACGATAGAGTTATATAGCGATATAGAGTTATAGAGAGTTATATAGCCGATGGAGAGTTATAGCGATGAAGTTATAGAGTTATATAGCGATGAGAGTTATAGAGATTATATAGCGATGGAGAGTTATAGCGAGTTATATAGCCGATGGAGAGTTATATAGCGATATGAGAGTTATATAGCGATGGAGAGTTATAGGCTTGATGTATATATAGCGATAGAGAAGTTATATAGCGATGAGAGTTATAGGAGAGTTATATAAATGATGGAGAGTTATATAGCGATGAGAGTTATAAGCGAGTTATATAGCTGATAGAGTTATAAGCGAGTTATACAGCGATGAGAGTTATAAGCGAGTAGTTATATAGCGATGAGAGTTATATAGCGATAGAGTTATAAGCGAAGTTATATAGCGATGGAGAGTTATATAGCGATAAGAAATTATAAACAAGTTATATAGCGATGGAGAGTTATAAGGCGAGATTATATAGCGATAAATTATAAGCGAGTTATATAACGATGAGAGTTATAGGCAGTTATATAGCGATGGAGAATTATAGAGAGTTATATAAATGATGGAGAGTTATAGAGTTATATAACGATGGAGAGTTATAGAGAGTTATATATGGAGAGTTATAGAGAGTTATATAGCTGATGGAGAGTTATAGAAGAGTTATATAAAGCATGGAGAGTTATAGCGAGTTATATAGCGATGAGAGTTATAAGCGAGTTATATAGCGATGAGAGTTATAGGCGAGTTATATAGCCGATGGAGAGTTATAGGAGAGTTATATAGACGATGAGAGTTATAGACGAGTTATATAGCCGATGAGAGTTATAGACGAGTTATATAGCCGATGGAGAGTTATAGGCTAGTTATATAGCCGATGAGAGTTATATAGCCGATGGAGAGTTATAGAGAGTTATATAGCGATGGAGAGTTATAGGAGAGTTATATAGCGATGAGAGTTATAGAGAGTTATATAGCCGATGGAGAGTTATGGCGAAGTTATATAGCGATGAGAGTTATATAGCCATGGAGAGTTATAGGAGAGTTATATAGCGATGGAGAGTTATATAGCCGATGAGAGTTATAAGCGAGTTATATAGCGATGGAGAGTTATATAGCGATGAGAGTTATATAGCTGATGGAGAGTTATAGGCGAGTTATATAGCGATGAGAGTTATAAGAGTTATACAGCGATGAGAGTTATAAGCGGGTTATATAGCCGATGGAGAGTTATAGGCGAGTTATATAGCCGATGGAGAGTTATAGGCGAGTTATATAGCCGATGGAGAGTTATAGGCGAGTTATATAGCCGATGGAGAGTTATAGGCGAGTTATATAGCCATGGAGAGTTATAGGCGAGTTATATAGCGATGGAGAGTTATATTGAGTTATATAGCTATGGAGAGTTATAAGTAGTTATATAGCCGATGGAGAGTTATAGGCGAGTTATATAGCCGGTGGAGAGTTATAGGCGAGTTATATAGCCGATGGAGAGTTATAGGCGAGTTATATAGCCGATGAGAGTTATAGGCGAGTTATATAGCCGATGGAGAGTTATAGGCGAGTTATATAGCCGATGGAGAGTTATAGGCGAGTTATATAGCCGATGGAGAGTTATAGGCGAGTTATATAGCCGATGGAGAGTTATAGAGAGTTATATAGCCGATGAGAGTTATAGACGAGTTATAGGCAAGTTATATGTATTTTATCTTTATTTTACTAGGCAAGTCAGTTAAGAACAAATTCTTTTTTTCAATGACGGCCTGGGTTAACCTGTTAGCCTGTTCAGGGGCAGAACGACAGACTTGTACCTTGTCAGCTCGGGGATTTGAACTTGCAGCCTTTCGGTTACTAATCCAACACTCTAACCACTAGGCTACCCTGCCGCCCCATAGCCGATGGAGAGTTATAGAGAGTTATATAGCCGATGGAGAGTTATAGGCGAGTTATATAGCCGATGGAGAGTTATAGGCGAGTTATATAGCCGATGGAGAGTTATAGGCGAGTTATATAGCCGATGGAGAGTTATATAGCGATGAGAGTTATAAGCGAGTTATATAGCGATGGAGAGTTATAAGCGAGAGTTATATACGATGGAGAGTTATAGAAGAGTTATATAGCCGATGAGAGTTATAAGCGAGTTATATAGCGATGGAGAGTTATAGAGAGTTATATAGCCGATGGAGAGTTATAGGCGAGTTATATAACCGATGGAGAGTTATAGACGAGTTATATAGCTGATGAGAGTTATAGAGAGTTATATAGCGATGAGAGTTATAGGCGAGTTATATAGCCGATAGAGAGTTATAGGAGAGTTATATAGCGATGAGAGTTACATAACCCGATGGAGAGTTATAAACGTTATAGAGAGTTATATAACGATAGAAGTTATAAACGAGTTATATAAGCGATGAGAGTTATAAACGAGTTATATAGCTGATGAGAGTTATAAGCAGATTATATAGCGATGAAGTTATGGCGAGATTATATAGCGATGGAAGTTATAAGCGAAAGTTATATAGCGATGAGAGGATTATATAGCCGATGGAAGTTATAAGCGAGTTATAGCGATGGAAGTTATAGGAGAGTTATATAAATGATGGAGAGTTACATAGCCGATGGAGAGTTATAGGCGAGTTATATAGCGATGAAGTTATAAGCGAAGTTATATAGCGATGGAGAGTTATAAGCGAGATTATATAGCGATGGAGAGTTATAGAGAGTTATATAGCCGATGAAGTTATAAGCGAGTTATATAGCGATGGAGAGTTATAGGAAGTTATATAGCGATGAGAGTTACACAGATGGAGAGTTATTATAAGCGAGTTATATAGCGATGGAGAGTTATATAGCGATGGAGAGTTATAAAGCGGTTATATAGCGATGAGAGTTATATAGCGATAGTTATAGGAGAGTTATATAGCGATGAGAGTTACATAGCGATGAAGTTATAGGCGAGTTATATAGCGATGGAGAGTTATAAGCGAGTTATATAGCGATGGAGAGTTATAGGCGAGTTATATAGCGATGGAGAGTTATAGAGAGTTATATAGCGATGAGAGTTATAGGCGAGTTATATAGCGATGAAGTTATAGGAGAGTTATATAGCGATGGAGATTATAAGCGAGTTATATAGCGATGGAAGTTATAAGCGAGTTATATAGCCGATGAGAGTTATAGCGAGTTATATAACCGATGAGAGTTATAAACGATTATATAGCGATGGAGAGTTATAAGCGAGTTATATAAGCGATGAGAGTTATATAGCATGAGAGTTATAGGAGAGTTATATAGCGATAGAGAGTTATATAGCGATATGGAGAGTTATAGAAGTAGTTATATAGCGATGGAGAGTTATATAGCGATGAGAGTTATATAGCCGATGAAGTTATAGGCGAGTTATATAGCCTATAGAGATTATATAGCGATGGAGGTTATAAGCAGTTATACAGCGATAGAGTTATAAGCGAAGTTATATAGCGATGGAGAGTTATAAGCGAGTTATATAGCGATGAGAGTTATAAGCGAGTTATATAGCCGATGGAGAGTTATAGAAGCAGTTATATAGCGATGGAGAGTTATAGAAGTTATATAGCGATGAGAGTTATAAGAGTTATATAGCGATGGAGAGTTATAAGCGAGATTATATAGCGATGGAGAGTTATAGAGAGTTATATAGCGATGGAGAGTTATAGAGAGTTATATAGCGATGAGAGTTATAGAGAGTTATATAGCCGATGGAGAGTTATAGGCGAGTTATATAGCGATGGAGAGTTATAAGCGAGTTATATAGCGATGAGAGTTATAAGCGAGTTATATAGCGATGGAAGTTATAAGCGAGTTATATAGCGATGAGAGTTATAGGAGAGTTATATAGCGATGAGAGTTATAAACGAATTATATAGCGATGAGAGTTATAAACGAGTTATATAGCATATGGAGAGTTATATAAGTAGTTATATAGCCGATGAGAGTTATATAGCCGATGGAGAGTTATAGAGAGTTATATAGCGATGGAGAGTTATAGGAGAGTTATATAGCGATGAGAGTTATAGAGAGTTATATAGCGATGAAGTTATAAGCGAGTTATATAGCGATGAAAGTTATATAGCCGATGGAGAGTTATAGGAGAGTTATATAGCTGATGATAGAGTTATATAGCGATGAGAGTTATAGCGAGTTATATAGCGATGGAGAGTTATATAGCGATGAGAGTTATATAGCGATGAAGAGTTATATAGCCGATAAGAGTTATAAGCGAGATTATATAGCTGATGGAGAGTTATAGAAGTAGCATATAGCCGATGGAGAGTTATAAGCGAGTTATATAGCGATGGAGAGTTATAGGCAGTTATATAGCGATGGAGAGTTATAAGTAGTTATATAGCCGATGGAGAGTTATAGGCGAGATTATATAGCCGATGGAGAGTTATAGGCGAGTTATATAGCGATGGAGAGTTATAGGCGAGTTATATAGCGATGAGAGTTATAAGCGAAGAGTTATATAGCGATGGAGAGTTATAAGCGAGTTATATAGCCGATGAGAGTTATAGGCAGTTATATAGCGATGGAGAGTTATAAGCGAGTTATATAGCTTGATGGAGAGTTATAGAGAGATTATATAGCCGATGAGAGTTATAAACGAGTTATAAACAAGTTATATGTATTTTATCTTTATTTTACTAGGCAAGTCAGTTAAGAACAAATTCTTTTCAATAGCGGCCTGGGTTAACCTGTTAGCCTGTTCAGGGGCAGAACGACAGACTTGTACCTTGTCAGCTCGGGGATTTGAACTTGCAGCCTTTCGGTTACTAATCCAACACTCTAACCACTAGGCTACCCTGCACTTCACAGCGATGGAGAGTTATAGAGAGTTATATAGCCGATGGAGAGTTATAGGCGAGTTATATAGCCGATGGAGAGTTATAAGTTATATAGCCGATGGAGAGTTATAAGCGAGATTATATAGCGATGGAGAGTTATATAGCGATGAGAGTTATAAGCGAGTTATATAGCGATGGAGAGTTATAAGCGAGTTATATAGCGATGAGAGTTATAGGCGAGTTATATAGCGATAGAGAGTTATAAGCGAGTTATATAGCGATGGAGAGTTATAGAGAGTTATATAACGATGGAGAGTTATAGGCGAGTTATATAGCGATGGAGAGTTATAGATTATATAGCGATGGAGAGTTATAGAGAGTTATATAGCGATGAGAGTTATATAGGCGAAGTTATATAACGATGGAGAGTTATAGGAGAGTTATATATAGCGATAGAGAGTTACATAATGATAGAGAGTTATAAACGAGTTATAGAGAGTTATATAGCGATGAAATTATAAACGAAGTTATATAGCGATGAGAGTTATAAACGAGTTATATAGCCGATGGAGAAGTTATAGCGAGTTATATAGCGATGGAGAGTTATAAGCGAAGTTATATAGCCGATGGAGAGTTATAGGCGGGATTATATAGCGATGAAGTTATATAGCGATGGAGAGTTATAAGCGAGTTATATAACCGATGGAGAGTTATAGGAGAGTTATATAGCGATGGAAATTACATACCCGATGGAAGTTATAAGCGAGTTATATAGCCGATGGAGTTATAAGCGAAGTTATATAGCGATGAAGTTATAAGCGAGTTATATAGCGATGGAAGTTATAGAGAGTTATATAGCGATGAAGTTATAAGCGAGTTATATAGCGATGAGAGTTATAGAGAGTTATATAGCGATGGAGAGTTACATATAGCGATGAAGTTATAGGCGAGAGTTATATAGCCGATGAAGTTATATAGCGATGGAGAGTTATAAGCAGTTATATAGCGATGAGAGTTATATAGCGATGGAAGTTATAGGAGAGTTATATGATGAGAGTTACATAGCGATGAGAGTTATAAGCGAGAGTTATATAGCGATGGAGAGTTATAAGCGAGTTATATAGCGATGAGAGTTATAAGCGAGTTATATAGCGATGAAGTTATAGAGAGTTATATAGCCGATAGAGAGTTATAGTAGTTATATAGCGATGAGAGTTATAGGAGAGTTATATAGCGATGAAGTTATAAGCGATTATATAGCGATGAAGTTATAAGCGAGTTATATAGCCGATGAAGTTATAAGCGAGTTATATAGCCGATGAGAGTTATAGACGATTATATAGCGATGGAGAGAGTTATAGCGAGTTATATAAGCGATGAGAGTTATATAGCGATGGAGATTATAGAAGTTATATAGCGATGAGAGTTATATAGCGATAGAGAAGTTATAAGCGAAGTTATATAGCGATGGAGTTATATAGCGATAAAGATTATATAAGCGATAGAGATTATAAGCGAGTTATATAACGATGAGAGTTATAGAGAGTTATATAGCGATGGAGAGTTATAGGCGTTATACAGCCGATGAGAGTTATAGGCGAGTTATATAGCCGATGGAGAGTTATAAGCGAGTTATATAGCGATGAGAGTTATAAGCTAGTTATATAGCCGATGGAGAGTTATAAGCGAGTTATATAGCGATGAGAGTTATAAGCGAGTTATAGCATGGAAGTTATAAGCGAAGTTATATAGCGATGGAGAGTTATAAGCGAGATTATATAAGCGATGAGAGTTATAAGCGGGATTATATAGCGATGGAGAGTTATAAGCGGTTATATAGCGATGGAGAGTTATATAATTATATAGCGATGAGAGTTATAGGCTAGTTATATAGCCGATGGAGAGTTATAGGCGAGTTATATAGCGATGGAGAGTTATAAGCGAAGTTATATAGCGATGGAGAGTTATAAGCGAGATTATAGAGAGTTATATAGCCATAGAAGTTATACTATAGTTATATATAGTTATATAGCGATGGAGAGTATATATGAGAGTTATATAACGATGAGAAGTTATAAGCGAAGTTATATAGCGATGAAGTTATATAACGATAGAGTTATAGAAGTTATATAGCGATGAAGTTATAAGCGAGTTATATAGCGATAGAGTTATAAAGTATATATAACCGATGAAGTTATAAGCGAGATTATATAGCGATGAGAGTTATATAGCGATATAAGTTATAGAAGATTATAGCGATGGAGAGTTATAACGATATAAGTTATAAGCGATTATATAGCGATGAGAGTTATAAGCGAGATTATACAGCGATGAGATTATAAGCGAGTTATATAGATGAGTTATATAGCGATGGAGAGTTATAGCGATTATATAGCGATGGAGATTATAAGCGAGTTATATAGCGATGGAGAGTTATATAATATGGAGAGTTATAAGCGAGTTATATAGCGATGGAAGTTATATAGCGATGGAAGTTATAATGGAGAGTTATAAGCGAGTTATATAGCCGATGAGAGTTATAAGGCGAGTTATATAACCGATGGAGAGTTATAGGCGAAGTTATATAGCCCGATGAGAGAGTTATATGAAGTTATATGTATGGAGAGTTATAAGCGAGTTATATAGCGATAGAGATTATATAGGAGTTATAGGAGAGTTATATAGCCGATGAGAGTTATAGAGAGTTATATAGCGATGAGAGAGTTATATGGCGAGATTATATAGCGATAGAGAGTTATAGCGATAATAGAGAGTTATATAGCGATAGAGATTATATAGTTATATAGCGATGGAAGTTATATAGCGATATGAGTTATTATAGAAGAGTTATATAGCGATAGAAGTTATAAGCGAGTTATATAGCGATGAGAGTTATAGAAGTTATATAGCGATGGAGAGTTATAGGCGAGTTATATAGCGATGAAGTTATATAGCGATAGAGTTATATAGCGATGAAGTTATAAGCGAGTTATATAGCGATGGAGAAGTTATATAGCGATGAGTTATAGAGAGTTATATAGCGATGGAGAGTTATATAGCGATGGAGAGTTATAAGCGAGTTATATAGCCGATGAGAGTTATAAGCGAGTTATACAGCCGATGAGAGTTATAAGCGAGTTATATAGCTTGATGAGAGTTATATAGCCGATGAGAGTTATAAGCGAGTTATATAGCACGATGGAGAGTTATATAGCCGATGGAGAGTTATAGACGAGTTATATAGCGATATGAGAGTTATAGGCGAGTTATATAGCGATGGAGAGTTATAAGCGAGTTATATAGCGATGAAGTTATAAGCGAGTTATATAGCCGATGGAGAGTTATAGAGAGTTATATATGATGGAGAGTTATAGAGAGTTATATAGCCGATGGAGAGTTATAAGCGAAGTTATATAGCGATGGAGAGTTATAGAGAGTTATATAGCGATGGAGAGTTATAAGCGAGTTATATAGCGATGGAGAGTTATAAGCGAGTTATATATAGATGAGAGAGTTATAGGCGAGTTATATAGCGATGGAGAAGTTATAAGCGAAGTTATATAGCGATGGAGAAGTTATATAGCGATAAAGTTATAAAGCGAGTTATATAGCGATGAGAGTTATAAACGAGTTATATAGCGATGAGTTATAGCGAGTTATATAGCGATGAGAGTTATATAGCCGATGGAGAGTTATAGAGAGTTATATAGCCGATGGAGAGTTATAGGAGAGTTATATAGCCGATGAGAGTTATAGAGAGTTATATAGCCGATGGAGAGTTATAGGCGAGTTATATAGCCGATGAGAGTTATATAGCCGATGGAGAGTTATAGGAGAGTTATATAGCCGATGGAGAGTTATATAGCCGATGGAGAGTTATAGGCGAGTTATATAGCCGATGGAGAGTTATATAGCCGATGAGAGTTATATAGCCGATGAGAGTTATAGAGAGTTATATAGCCGATGGAGAGTTATAGGCGAGTTATATAGCCGATGGAGAGTTATAAGCGAGGTTATATAGCCGATGGAGAGTTATAGGCGAAGTTATATAGCGATGGAGAGTTATAGGCGAAGTTATATAGCGATGGAGAGTTATAAGCGAGTTATATAGCGATGGAGAGTTATAAGCGAAGTTATATAGCGATGGAGAGTTATAGGCGAGTTATATAGCGATGAGAGTTATAGAGTTATATAGCGATGGAGAGTTATAGGCGAGTTATATAGCCGATGGAGAGTTATAAGCGAGTTATATAGCGATGAGAGTTATAAGCGAGTTATATAGCCGATGAGAGTTATAGACGAGTTATAGGCAAGTTATATGTATTTTATCTTTATTTTACTAGGCAAGTCAGTTAAGAACAAATTCTTTTTCAATGACGGCCTGGGTTAACCTTTAGCCTGTTCAGGGCAGAACGACAGACTTGTACCTTGTCAGCTCGGGATTTGAACTTGCAGCCTTTGGGTTACTAATCCAACACTCTAACCACTAGGCTACCCTGCCGCCCCATAGCCGATGGAGAGTTATAGAGAGTTATATAGCCGATGGAGAGTTATAGGCGAGTTATATAGCCGATGGAGAGTTATAGGCGAGTTATATAGCCGATGGAGAGTTATAAGCGAGATTATATAGCCGATGGAGAGTTATATAGCGATGAGAGTTATAAGCGAGTTATATAGCGATGGAGAGTTATAAGCGAGTTATATAGCCGATGGAGAGTTATAGGCGAGTTATATAGCCGATGAGAGTTATAGGCGAGTTATATAGCCGATGGAGAGTTATAGAGAGTTATATAGCCGATGGAGAGTTATAGGCGAGTTATATAGCCGATGGAGAGTTATAGACGAGTTATATAGCCGATGGAGAGTTATAGAGAGTTATATAGCCGATGAGAGTTATAGGCGAGTTATATAGCCGATGGAGAGTTATAGGAGAGTTATATAGCCGATGGAGAGTTACATAGCCGATGGAGAGTTATAGACGAGTTATAGAGAGTTATATAGCCGATGAGAGTTATAGACGAGTTATATAGCCGATGGAGAGTTATAGACGAGTTATATAGCCGATGGAGAGTTATAGAAAGAGTTATATAGCGATGGAGAGTTATAAGCGAGTTATATAGCGATGGAGAGTTATATAGCGATGGAGAGTTATAAGCGAGATTATATAGCGATGGAGAGTTATAGAGAGTTATATAGCCGATGGAGAGTTACATAGCGATGGAGAGTTATAAGCGAGTTATATAGCGATGGAGAGTTATAGGCGAGTTATATAGCGATGAGAGTTATAGGCGAGTTATATAGCGATGGAGAGTTATAGGCGAGTTATATAGCCGATGGAGAGTTATAGAGAGTTATATAGCCGATGAGAGTTATAGGCGAGTTATATAGCCGATGGAGAGTTATAGGAGAGTTATATAGCCGATGGAGAGTTACATAGCCGATGGAGAGTTATAGGCGAGTTTTATAGCCGAGAGTTATATAGCCGATGGAGAGTTATAGGCGAGTTATATAGCCGATGAGAGTTATATAGCCGATGGAGAGTTATAGGAGAGTTATATAGCCGATGGAGAGTTACATAGCCGATGGAGAGTTATAGGCTAGTTATATAGCCGATGGAGAGTTATAGGCGAGTTATATAGCCGATGGAGAGTTATAGGCGAGTTATATAGCCGATGGAGAGTTATAGAGAGTTATATAGCCGATGAGAGTTATAGGCGAGTTATATAGCCGATGGAGAGTTATAGGAGAGTTATATAGCGATGGAGAGTTATAGCGAGATTATATAGCGATGGAGAGTTATAGGCGAGTTATATAGCCGATGGAGAGTTATAGGCGAGTTATATAGCCGATGGAGAGTTATAGACGAGTTATATAGCCGATGGAGAGTTATAGGCGAGTTATATAGCCGATGGAGAGTTATAGACGAGTTATATAGCCGATGGAGAGTTATAGGCGAGTTATATAGCCGATGGAGAGTTATAGGCGAGTTATATAGCCGATGGAGAGTTATATAGCCGATGGAGAGTTACATAGCCGATGGAGAGTTATAGGCGAGTTATATAGCCGATGGAGAGTTATAAGCGAAGTTATATAGCCGATGGAGAGTTATAAGCGAGATTATATAGCCGATGGAGAGTTATAAGCGAGTTATATAGCCGATGAGAGTTACAAGCGAGTTATATAGCGATGGAGAGTTACAGGCGAGTTATATAGCGATGGAGAGTTACAGGCGAGTTATATAGCCGATGGAGAGTTACAGGCGAGTTATATAGCCGATGGAGAGTTACAGGCGAGTTATATAGCCGATGGAGAGTTACAGGCGAGTTATATAGCCGATGGAGAGTTATAGACGAGTTATATAGCCGATGGAGAGTTATATAGCCGATGGAGAGTTACATAGCGATGGAGAGTTACATAGCGATGAGAGTTATAGGCGAGTTATATAGCGATGGAGAGTTATAAGCGAGATTATATAGCGATGGAGAGTTATAAGCGAGTTATATAGCGATGGAGAGTTACATAGCGATGGAAGTTATAGGCGAAGTTATATAGCCGATAGAGAGTTATAGGCGAGTTATATAGCCGATGGAGAGTTATAAGCGAGTTATATAGCCGATGGAGAGTTACAAGCGAAGTTATATAGCGATGGAGAGTTACAAGCGAGTTATATAGCCGATGGAGAGTTATAGACGAGTTATATAGCCGATGGAGAGTTATATAGCCGATGGAGAGTTACATAGCCGATGGAGAGTTACATAGCCGATGGAGAGTTATAGGCGAGTTATATAGCCGATGGAGAGTTATAGGCGAGTTATATAGCCGATGAGAGTTATAGGCGAGTTATATAGCCGATGGAGAGTTATAGGCGAGTTATATAGCCGATGGAGAGTTATAGGCGAGTTATATAGCCGATGGAGAGTTATAGGCGAGTTATATAGCCGATGAGAGTTACAAGCGAAGTTATATAGCGATGGAGAGTTACAGGCGAGTTATATAGCCGATGGAGAGTTACAAGCGAGTTATATAGCCGATGGAGAGTTACAGGCGAGTTATATAGCCGATGGAGAGTTACAGGCGAGTTATATAGCCGATGGAGAGTTATAGGCGAGTTATATAGCCGATGGAGAGTTACAGGCGAGTTATATAGCCGATGGAGAGTTATAGGCGAGTTATATAGCCGATGGAGAGTTACAGGCCTACAGCTGCACGCTCATTTCCTTAGCAGCCAATGGATCTAGTGCTCTTTCAATAAGTTACATTCAATACTTTTAGATTTTTTTGTGTTTAACCACGTGACAATTATTGAGAAACGAAAACTGTTATTATTGAAATGTGCATATATAAAATAGTTATTGGAATGTGCATATATAAAAATTGACTATTCATAAACTGCCAAACAGATCGGTAGAAATGGTCGGATACATTGTATGCTTCCTCAAAAACGTGAAACTCACGAGCTTTCTAGCTTTACTATTACACCCGTTAAACAAAAGAATGCGTGCAAGAGCGTGCACACATAGGCGGTCAGGTGAAAAACAACCTGCCTTTTGGAAATCAAATGCCGGTCTAAATGATTCGTTCTGGCGCCGGGTCTGCAGAGTGAAGAGAGATTATGGAATACACATATATATATATATTTTTTATTGATTAACTGGTTCTAATAAACAATACAGAATCCTCTATCAAGGATAGCAATTATTCCGCTAAAAACATCTCTAGCATGTACACATATGGATACAGCAGTTTTTCGCACGAATGTAGGTATTATTGTAAAGCTCCGAGTGTAAAGCTTGAAAAGGCACTTGGTATACGATACTTTAATACAAAAAATAACTATTTTTTTATTCTATAATTATAATCCTATTGTTCTTGGAGCAGAAGTTGACGGTAGTGGGGGATCAGACCATTAGGTTAACATTGTGTACAAATTGTAGGAACGGGTTCATGTCAGACGAGAACCATCTCAACACTCTGCAAGCAAACAAACAAACAAAAACAAATACAGTACATTACTAAATAATTTGGTTTCAAACACACCCAACAAATAACTACTTAACGGTCTCTTGCGAGACTTGAGCTCTATTCAATCGGTGTTGCTGAAGCGTTAGATTTAAATTTAATAAAAAGGTAATTTGCTATTGAGCCGATATATACAACATTTACCATGCAGTCTCCGCCAAACAGTAGGAACATTGCTTTTAAATTTAATTAAACGTTGTAAAGATGAATTTACGCGATTCGGATTGAATAGAGCCCTAGATTATACAGCATTTGGTTCAATACATACAGCCACTTGTATAGAATGACTTCAATCCCAGGACAACACAATGACTACAAATCGCAGGACAACAATAACTACAAATCCCAGGACAATACAATGACTACAAATCCCATTTAAAAAAAAAGTTGGGGTCAATTCCAACTCAACAGTCAATTAGTTGTAATTATATTCTAGAATTGTTCACTTCCACAGTTAAACTGGATTTGACCCCCCCCCAGCCCTGTAAACAAGCCATAGTTTATTTCCACATATAGTACATTGACAGTGCGCCTCCAAAACACAAATCCTTTTTACGATGTACTATTCTGATTTAAACGAATCAATTACTAGTATAGCTGTCGTGAAGTGAAGCATTCTGGGTCTCTGGGGTCAATACGGAGTGTTCTACAGTATCTATAGTGACTAGTGCAATATGGTCTGTGTCCTAAAGGACTCCCTATTACCTTTATAGTGCACTACTTTTTGACCAGAACCCATACAAATTAGTGCACTATATAGGGAATAGGGCTTTGGTCTAAAGTAGTGCACTATATAGGGAATAGGGCTCTGGTCTAAAGTAGTGCACTATATAGGGAATAGGGCTCTGGTCTAAAGTAGTGCACTATATAGGGAATAGGGCTCTGGTCTAAAGTAGTGCACTATATAGGAATAGGGCTCTGGTCTAAAGTAGTGCACTATATAGGGAATAGGGCTCTGGTCTAAAGTAGTGCACTATATAGGGAATAGGGCTCTGGTCTAAAGTAGTGCACTATATAGGGAATAGGGCTCTGGTCTAAAGTAGTGCACTATATAGGAATAGGGCTCTGGTCTAAAGTAGTGCACTATATAGGGAATAGGGCTCTGGTCTAAAGTAGTGCACTATATAGGGAATAGGGCTCTGGTCTAAAGTAGTGCACTATATAGGGAATAGGGCTCTGGTCTAAAGTAGTGCACTATATAGGGAATAGGGCTCTGGTCTAAAGTAGTGCACTATATAGGGAATAGGGCTCTGGTCTAAAGTAGTGCACTATATAGGGAATAGGGCTCTGGTCTAAAGTAGTGCACTATATAGGGAATAGGGCTTTGGTCTAAAGTAGTGCACTATATAGGGAATAGGGCTCTGGTCTAAAGTAGTGCACTATATAGGGAATAGGGCTTTGGTCTAAAGTAGTGCACTATATAGGGAATAGGGCTTTGGTCTAAAGTAGTGCACTATATAGGGAATAGGGTTCCATTTCCACAGGTGCACCTTGTGTTGGGGACAATAAAAGGCCGCTCTAAAATGTGCAGCTTTGTCACACAACACAATGCCACAGATGTCTCAAGTTTTGAGGAATGTCCACTAGAGCTGTTGCCGGAGAATTGTATGTTTATTTTTCATAAGCTGCCTCCAACGTCGTTTTAGAGAATTTGGCAGTAAGTCCAACCGGACTCACAACAGCAGACCACGTTAACCATGCCTGCCCAGGACCTCCACATCCGGCTTCTTCCCCTGTGGGAAGGGGTGGCATGATAAAGCCCTTTTGTGGGAAAAAACTCATTCTGATTGGCCGTGCCTGGCTCCCAAGTGGGTGGGCCTATGCCCTCCCATGGCTGCATCCTTGCCCAGTCATGTGAAATCCATAGATTAGGGCCTAATGAATTGATTTCAATTGACCAATTTCCTTACGAACTGTAACTCAGTGAAATCTTTGAAATTAGTGCATGCTGCATTTATGTTTTTGTTCAGTGTAGTTCCACATCGCTGAGTTCTTATTACCTTAAGTACTGCAGTAAGGGTACCCATTATATTACCTTGAGTACAGCAGTAAAGGTGCCCATTATATTACCAACAGTACTGCAGTAAGGGTACCCATTATATTACCAACAGTACAGCAGTAAGGGTGCCCATTATATTACCAACAGTACAGCAGTAAGGGTGCCCATTATATTACCAACAGTACAGCAGTAAGGGTGCCCATTATATTACCTTAAGTACTGCAGTAAGGGTGCCCATTATATTACCTTAAGTACTGGAGTATAGCGGGGCGTCAAACGGACCAGAGACTACAAGGGTGACTTTAAAGGAGGTTCGGTAGTTGAGTGATATTACATTTTTAACTATCTTAGAAAATTACACACTAAATGGTTTGCTCAACTTTGAAGACACTTAAAAGACCGTTAAAGTGAAATGAACAAGGTTGAGATCAGAAGGGGCGGAGCGTGATATTTTACTGGACACTGCCCAAACAGTTGAACTGACTTGACACACTGCAGTGAAGAATGACTTGTTGACAACAGTGGATAGCATCATAATCACAGAGGGAGAATGACATACATACATACATCCATCCATCCATCCATACTCAGTGGTTCACTGGTAATACATGAGATAGACAGAGAGTTGAGCTGAGGCTTGTAATGACTCAGTTTGTAATAACACTACACATGATACTAAATGTCTCCTTATACAAATGACATATGATACTAGAGTAACCTGCTATAAAGGAACAACAGTAGAGAAACTGGCAGTTCGTTTGAAACGGGGCTGACATCACATTGCTTTAGATCTTTAGTGAAGGGAGCCAGCACAGGATGCATTTGAAAAGTCCAGGGATCGAAGTCAAGGGATAAAGTATATCTGAACACATCTGTAGCTGGGCGATAGTGAGGATCTGAACAGCTGTCTGGTTTGCAGTGGAGAGTAGCTGGCACTGTGTGATGCTGAGTACAGGTCTTCAGGGTTCAGAGAATGGTGAGGGGGTTCCTGTCCCTTCTGAACCACCTCTCCCTTCCTCCCTCTCAGACGGGAGCGAAGGCATGGCCTTTACACAGCGGCTTATCCTTCTTAGAGTAGAACGTCTTCCCTTCGAGGTTGATCTGGCAGAACTGGGATAGAGACGGGCAGAGAGACTGAGGTGAGACATAACAGAGACGGGCAGAGAGACTGAGGTGAGACATAACAGAGATGGGCAGAGAGACTGAGGTGAGACATAACAGAGACGGGCAGAGACGTAGGTTGGAGCAGTTCCAGAAGAGACGGGCAGAGACAAATGTGCAGTTGAAGTAGGAAGTTTACATACACCTCAGCCAAATACATTTAAACTCAGTTTTTCACAATTCCTGACATTTAATCATAGTAAAAATTCCTTGCGTTGGTCAGTTAGGATCACCACTTTATTTTAAGAATGTAAAATGTCAGAATAATAGTAGAGAGAATGATTTATTTCAGCTTTTATTTCTTTCATCAAATTCCCAGTGGGTCAGAAGTTTACATACACTCAATTAGTATTCGGTAGCATTGCCTTTAAATTGTTTAACTTGGATCAAACGTTTCAGGTAGCCTTCCACAAGCTTCCCACAATAAGTTGGGTGAATTTTGGCCCATTCCTCCTGACAGAGCTGGTGTAACTGAGTCAGGTTTGTAGGCCTCCTTGCTCGCACACGCTTTCAGTTCTTCCCACAAATTTTCTATAGGATTGAGGTCAGGGTTTTGTGATGGCCACTCCAATACCTTGACTTTGTTGTTCTTAAGTCATTTTGCCGCAACTTTGGAAGTATGCTTGGGGTCATTGTCCATTTGGAAGACCCATTTGTAACCAAGCTTTAACTTCCTGACTGATGTCTTAAGATGTTACTTCAATATATCCACATCATTTTCTTTCCTCATGATGCCATCTATTTTGTGAAGTGCACCAGACCCTCCTGCAGCAAAGCACCCCCACAACGTGATGCTTTTCACACCAAAGTACATTCATCTTTATGAGACAGAACGTGTCTCCTTCCTGAGCAGTGGTCCCATGGTGTTTATACATGCGTACTGTTGTTTGTACAGATGAACGTGGTACCTTCAGGCATTTGGAAATTGCTCCCAAGGATGAACCAGACGTGTGGAGAGCTACAATTTTCTTTCTGCAGTCTTGGCTGATTTGTCAAGCAAAGTTTGAAGGCACTGAGTTTGAAGGTAGACCTTGAAATACATCCACAGGTACACCTCCAATTGACTCAAATTATGTCAACTGGAATTGTGATACAGTGAATTATAAGTGAAATAATCTGTCTGTCAACAATTGTTGGAAAAAATGACTTGTGCCATGCAAAGTAGATGTCCTAACCCGACTTGCCAAAACTATAGTTTGTTAACAAGAAATTTGTGGAGTGGTTGAAAAACGAGTTTTAATGACTCCAACCAAAGTGTATGTAAACTTCCGACTTCAACTGTGGATAGAGAAGAGATGGACAGAGGTCCAGGTGAACCAGGAGAGTGAGACAGCGAGCTAGAGAGAGAGAGAGAGCGACAGGTAGAGACTAATGTAGATAGAGGTGAGGAAGACAGAGGTCCAGGTGAACCAGGAGAGTGAGACAGCGAGCTAGAGAGAGAGAGAGAGACAGGTAGAGACTAATGTAGATAGAGGTGAGGAAGACAGAGGTCCAGGTGAACCAGTGACTTACGGCGCAGACGAAGCAGGTGTCGTGCCAGCTGTATCCCAAGGCCTCCAGGAAGCGGTCCCCAGCATCGATCTTAAAGTCACAGCCATGACACTTCGTACCAAACATCTTCTCATAATCTGCAGGGAGAGAGAGAGAGGAGGGGGTGGGGAGAGAGAGGGGGTGGGGGAGAGAGGGGGGTGGGGAGGAGGAGAGCGAGGGGGATGGAGGAGGAGAGAGAGAGGGGGTGGAGGAGAGCGAGAGAGGGGTGGAGGAGGAGAGAGAGAGAGGGGGTGGAGGAGGAGAGAGAGAGAGGGGGTGGAGGAGGAGAGAAAGAAGTTGAGAGGCGTTAGTGATAGAAAGGAGAAGGGGAGAGGAGGAAGAGAGGTTGAGAGTTATCATACTCATCAGAAAAACGGTTTTGGTCTGAGAAGATCAACAACGAATCAAATAAGAAAGAAGAAGGGCAGGGAGGACGTCAGCGATGTTCCTGAACGTAGGGCAGGGAGGACGTCAGCGATGTTCCTGAACGAGGGCAGGGAGGGGCGTCAGCGGTTCCTGAACGTAGGGCAGGGAGGCGTCAGCGAAGTTCCTGAACGTGAGGGCAGGGAGGACGCCAGCGGTTCCTGAACGTGGGGCAGGGAGCGATGTTCCTGCCAGCGGTTCCTGAACGAGGGCAGGAGGACGCCAGCGAAGTTCCTGAACGAGGCAGGAGGACGCCAGCGTTCCTGAACGTAGGGCAGGGAGGGCGCCAGCGATGTTCCTGAACGAGGGCAGGGAGGACGCCAGCGATGTTCCTGAACGAGGGCAGGGAGGACGTCAGCGATGTTCCTGAACGTAGGGCAGGGAGGGACGTCAGCGAGTTCCTGAACGTGGGGCAGGGAGGGGCGCCAGCGATGTTCCTGAACGTAGGGCAGGGAGGACGTCAGCGATGTTCCTGAACGTGGGGGCAGGGAGGACGTCAGCGAAGTTCCTGAACGTAGGGCAGGGAGGACGTCAGCGAAGTTCCTGAACGTAGGGCAGGGAGGACGTCAGCGAAGTTCCTGAACGTAGGGCAGGGAGGACGTCAGCGAAGTTCCTGAACGTAGGGCAGGGAGGACATCAGCGAAGTTCCTGAACGTAGGGCAGGGAGGGCGTCAGCGAAGTTCCTGAACGTAGGGCAGGGAGGGCGTCAGCGAAGTTCCTGAACGTAGGGCAGGGAGGACGTCAGCGATGTTCCTGAACGTAGGGCAGGGAGGACGTCAGCGAAGTTCCTGAACGTAGGGCAGGGAGGACGTCAGCGAAGTTCCTGAACGTAGGGCAGGGAGGACGTCAGCGATGTTCCTGAACGTAGGGCAGGGAGGACGTCAGCGAAGTTCCTGAACGTAGGGCAGGGAGGACGTCAGCGATGTTCCTGAACGAGGGCAGGGAGGGCGTCAGCGATGTTCCTGAACGTAGGGCAGGGAGGACGTCAGCGATGTTCCTGAACGTAGGGCAGGGAGGGCGTCAGCGAAGTTCCTGAACGTAGGGCAGGGAGGACGCCAGCGATGTTCCTGAACGTAGGGCAGGGAGGGCGCCAGCCGAAGTTCCTGAACGTAGGGCAGGGAGGACGTCAGCGATGTTCCTGAACGTAGGGCAGGGAGGACGTCAGCGATGTTCCTGAACGTAGGGCAGGGAGGACGTCAGCGATGTTCCTGAACGTAGGGCAGGGAGGACGTCAGCGAAGTTCCTGAACGTAGGGCAGGGAGGACGTCAGCGATGTTCCTGAACGTAGGGCAGGGAGGCGCCAGCGAAGTTCCTGAACGTAGGGCAGGGAGGACGTCAGCGAAGTTCCTGAACGTGAGGGCAGGGAGGGCGTCAGCGAAGTTCCTGAACGTAGGGCAGGGAGGACGTCAGCGAAGTTCCTGAACGTAGGGCAGGGAGGACGTCAGCGAAGTTCCTGAACGTAGGGCAGGGAGGACATCAGCGAAGTTCCTGAACGTAGGGCAGGGATGAGAGAGGAGGAGGGCAGATTGCTCCACAGAATTAAATTGATTGTCCCTGTTTTCTTTTGCCTATCTCCGGGACCTTGAGAAAGTGGCAGGCTTTAGAGCCAGTATATGGTGTGTGTGTGTGGTGTGTGTGAGCAGCACAATCCCAGAGAGGTACTGAGGCGGCAGAATGTTAATCAACGCTGAAGTCATTCAAATCAAATCAAATGATGTGGTGTGTGTGTTTATTCTGAGTACTCCCTCTGATAACACAGCAGCCCACTCCTGAGCCAAGGGTGTGTGCACACTGTGTGTGTGTGTGTGTGTGTGTGTAGAGATGTAAAATGGTTTCATGGGTCATAACACAGCAGCACGATTGAGACAGCAGAAGCACGCTCCATTTATATAAACCAATAGACAAACGCATAACATAAAAGTCAGCTAAGTAGATGATCTAGTAGCTGCGACGGAGTCACTGAGACAATCTGTCCACACCAAAGGCAGGGAATGTGTGTACATGTTGTTGAACTCATTCGTTCTCTAACCTCACACAGGTTTTCCCTGTTTTGATTGAAAAGGTTAGGACAGCAAAAGTTAACATGTAAGGCAACACACACACAGAGACACAGAGAGAGAGACAGAGAGAGAGAGACACAGAGAGAGAGACACAGAGAGAGAGAGAGAGAGAGAGACAGACACAGAGAGAGACACACCTCTCTAAGCCTCACCTTTCTCACAGTAAGGTTCCCCCTCCTCCATATAGAAGGCCTGGTTTCTGATGGGGCTCTTACAGGCAGCGCACATGAAACACTGGACGTGGTAGGTCATCTTCAGAGCATGCATGATATCCTACACAGGGGACAGAAGGAAGGGGGTGAGGCCTCAGCCTCCAGGTACATTGTGTCCTGCTAAACTAGCTTGTGGTCCACATTCCTCACAGTATTATCATGGATGGTAGACCTGTCCCGCTAAACTAGCTTGTGGTCCACATTCCTCAGTATTGTCATAGATGACGGTAGACAGACAGTAGCGATCTTACCCCTATGATGATCTTCTTGCATTTGGCACAGTTGGGGGCGTAGCGGTTATCATAACACTTGGTGCAGAAGACTGAACCCCTCTCCTCAAAGAATCCTCCCTCATCCAACACCACCTTACACTGGGAACACTGGAACTCTTCTGGGTGCCAGGACTGACCCAGCGCCACCAGGTACCGGCCCCTACACACACACACACACACACACACACACACAATGTAAACACCAGTTAGATAAGCCCAGCTGGGAGTAACAGCGCTCTATAATGGAAAATAGTGATCCTACCATCACAGACATGACTTATACTATCCACTTAACTGTCAGATGGTGTCAGGTCTTTCCAGTTCTTTTAAAAATAATAATAATAATAATAATAATAATGAGGTTATATAAAAGTCCAAGAGTATTCCCTGGTCAGGACACATGGTCAAGGAAATCCGGGCTTAGCAGTTCAATCCAAAAAATCCAGTCTATTATGACATGATAGTCTAAAGAGTTTATTCTCTATGCACTACACTACTTTTCCACATAGAACTCATGTAGGGAACAGCAGTTGCTGTATTGATCCAATAGGGGGCTACTTTGACATTCAGGGTTTTGGTCAAACATTTTGCAATATTTAAGGAATTGGGTGACATTTCAAGCTTGGCTAGCTCTAGTGTTAATAGAGATCACACACACACACACACACACACACACACCAGACAGGGGGCAGTAGTGAATAAAGGCCTTGTCATTATTAATCTAACAGACAGGGGGCAGTAGTGAATAAAGGCCTTGTCATTATTAATCTAACAGACAGGGGGCAGTAGTAAATAAAGGCCTTGTCATTATTAATCTAACAGACAGGGGGCAGTAGTGAATAAAGGCCTTGTCATTATTAATCTAACAGACAGGGGGCAGTAGTGAATAAAGGCCTTGTCATTATTAATCTAACAGACAGGGGGCAGTAGTGAATAAAGGCCTTGTCATTATTAATCTAACAGACAGGGGGCAATATAAATCATATGATTCCCACCTAATGATCTTTTTGCAGGCTCCACAGAGAGGGGTCCTTCCGCTGTCCTCGGGTGCCTGCTGAGCTGCCTGTAGGATAGAGGAGCGGTTTTGCATGGGCGTAGGCTGGGCCGGCTGTCTGTGCTGGGTCAGAACCGTACTGGTCTTGTCTGGGGCGTAACGGTCAGCGAAACCTGGGTCCGTCACCCACGGAGGACGCACCTTAGGACCAGAGTTGACTGGAGCCTTAGAGGCTGGGGAACCCAGAGAAATGTATTAATACAACACAAAACAGGACTCAAATAGTATATTATAAAAGGAACCATGGATGTTTATAGCACGTGTTGCAATGTATTTCTATGCTTATAGCTCAATGCTAATATTATGTTATAATGCATCTAACTAATAAAAGGCTTGGATTTTGTATGTTAAATTACCAGCATCCCTGTCACTTGAACTCTGACCTGCATTAACTTACCGTCAGGTTTGTCGGCTGCCTGGGTCTGGGCCTTAGCGGGTGACCGAGAGGCCTTGATGCTGGGGATAAACAAACACACACCACACCCACACACACACCACACCACACCATTAGGAACAGGTGCTATAGGGTTACCATGGTGACTCAGAAGAGGTAGAACGGCAGCAGTGTCTGACATCATCATCATGGAGTGAGTTCGGAGCGCATTTTATTTTTTTATGGAAGGAAGGAGCTTTACTTGGCTCAACGCGCTCTAGTGACTCCTTGTGGCGAGCCAAGGCGCCTGCAGGCTGACTACGGTCGTCAGTTGAGCAGCGTTTCCTCCGACACATCCATTTCTTTCACATGAACCATCAACTTAGACAAGTGTCTTGGTAAGCATCATCCACTAATTATACAAGATTTTTTATCTGGACACTATTTTTGACATTTTTTTACTTCTATGCAAGTAACCATCTCACTGTACCGTTTACACCTTCTGTATCCTGTGCATGTGACAAATAAACTTGATATAGTGTGTGTTTACCAGAGACGGTAATGTGAAGAACAACGTGGCCTGCACCAAAGTCAGACTAGGATATAGGCCAATTACTAAGTGTATTTTTTACCTGGAGTTTCCTTATTGTAGGCTACTAGTTACAAAATGTTTGTCTTGAAATCTCTGGTTGTTTACTACCTCACTCTGTTCAGCACATGGCCTCACATGGGAATCCTTACAGAGATGGGTGGGGCTTAAGAAGAGTGTGTGAACGATGCTGAATGGGCGGAGACAAGAGGTCTCCAGTAGGTGAACCAAAACATTCAAGGGCCGTTTTCTCAAAATGCGGGGTTACAAGTTTATCGACTTCAAAGCAAAATTACTTTCCCATTGTTCCTCAACTCCAGTGTCTGATATACCATTTTGTAGCTCTGAGTCTCTACTTTCATCCAATCTAAAAAAAAGTACTTTCAAAAACGCAAATTGAGGTGGTTGGTCACGTGTATAATTTAGGAAATCTGTTCAAGTATTCCTTCCTACTTGATCACGTCTCAATGTAATCAATTGATTGATTCATTAATTCATTGATCAATGATTGTACTTAAAAATAACAACCTCTTTTAGGTCTCAGTTGTGGTCAAGTGGCATAAATTATTATAACGATGATGAGGATGGTGGATGATGATGGTGGTGATTATGTTTCCGACCATCCGCCTCGGCTGAATCAAGTCGCCAAACCCTTCTTTAGAGTCAACAGCAATTGTCTCAGTAACAGGTGTCATCTCTGGATACAATTACCACATCCTACCCTAAAAAAAACGACTTCTAAAAACGTCAGAGAGAACTCGAGATGTATTACAGAGGAGTGAAAGACGTACAGTATTTGTGGTCAGCTAGCAGAACAGGACCAAATATCCATTTTAAAATCGTCCAGCAACTTCTGGTCGTTGTCTGTCGCAAAACGAGAGACGTGCTTATCATTATACCGGTCACTACCTTGGTGGTGACAGCGGGCTAAGTATTGGGTTCGACACCCCTACTATTGCACAGACAGACGGCTTCGTTATCCAAATAATCTGTGTTTGACGTACCATGATGAGACTTCACTACAGCCAGTTATCGGAGTGTTTACCTACCATATATTCATCTTCCATCTGTTTGATTTAGATATATAAATAATTGTTGCAAATGCACTTTGACACGCAATGATAGTCTAGAATGACCTAGATGAGCTACTGCTCCCCATTAGTAGACTTCTATGAGGTGTGCTAAATCTAGTGTCAAAAACCACAGAGACTATTACATAACAGTAGGTAATATTGCATGATAGTACTATACAGTATAATGAGTATTGCATGATATAGTACTATACAGTATAATGAGTATTGGATGGTAGAGTATTGTACAGTATAATGAGTATTGCATGGCAAAATATAATTGTAGTATAGTATTGCATGGTAAAGTATAATGGTAGAGTATCGCAGAGTGCGGTATAGTATTGCGTAGTATAGTATTGCATGGCAATAGAGTATTGCAGAGTACAGTACAGTATTGCATGTTAGTATAGTAGTGCATAGTACAGTAAGGTATTGTGGAGTACAGTATTGCAGAGTACAATATAGAATTGAGGAACAAAATATAGTATTGCAGAGTACAGTGCAGTATTGCAGAGTAGAGTATTGTGGAGTACAGTGCAGTATTGCAGAGTGCAGTATTGTGGAGTACAGTGCAGTATTGCGGAGTGCAGTGCAGTATTGCAGAGTGCAGTGCAGTATTGCAGAGTGCAGTGCAGTATTGCAGAGTGCAGTGCAGTATTGCAGAGTGCAGTGCAGTATTGCAGAGTGCAGTGCAGTATTGCAGAGTGCAGTGCAGTATTGCAGAGTGCAGTATTGTGGAGTACAGTGCAGTATTGCAGAGTGCAGTATTGTGGAGTACAGTGCAGTATTGTGGAGTACAGTGCAGTATTGCAGAGTGCAGTATTGTGGAGTACAGTGCAGTATTGCAGAGTGCAGTATTGTGGAGTACAGTGCAGTATTGTGGAGTGCAGTATTGTGGAGTACAGCGCAGTATTGCAGAGTGCAGTATTGTGGAGTACAGTGCAGTATTGTGGAGTACAGTGCAGTATTGCAGAGTGCAGTATTGTGGAGTACAGTGCAGTAAAGGAGGAAACAGAGAAAGATAAATGACAGAGGGTGAGAAGGGTGTGTTTTCAGACGTTTTATGATAACAGCAGTACAGATTCATTTCTCTTTCCATTTCTTTCTTATCGGAGGGAGGAGGGGAGAGTTCAGAAAATGAGAAGAAAAGAGTTTTACAGATCAAAAGAAGATGAACTAGAACTACAGAATCAAGACTAGCGGAATAAAGAATAGAACAGGAAGAACAGCGCTGTTCCAACAGCTGTCCCCCACCCCCTCTGTTTAGATAACTCTGAGTAACACAGTTTAATAGGAGGAACAGGACTACAAAGCAGACCTGGGTCAGATACATTCGTCAAATACTGTAAAAGTCTTGGGAGTGCACATGATTTGGATTGATCCGGGACAATGGGACCAATAGAACAGTCCCGAAGTGCAAACAAACCCCCCCCCTCAGGTTTTTGATCAATCAATCAATCGTATTTGACGTACGTGTTGGCCCCAGGTCTGTTACAAACACAAGGTGATCCACAAGATGTTATCAACACGAACTCATCAAGTCAAGGAGAAGAAGGGAATCTGACGGTCAGACAGGCTCAGTATGCAATGGTTCCACGTATGGCTTAGTGGTCATAGATTCCTCTATTTTATACAACTTTATATTTTATTTAACTTGTTTTTTTCTTCCCTCCTCTGCATGTCTGGGGTGTGTGTGTGTGTGTGTTGTCGTCTGGGGTGTGTGTGTGTGTGTGTTGTCGTCTGGGGTGTGTGTGTGTGTGTGTGTGTGTGTGTTGTCGTCTGGGGTGTGTTGTCGTCTGGATAGTCGGGCTATTGTCGTTTTAGTCGTTGTCGTCGTTCTGATGGCGATCGATCGCTAGGGCTCAGGCCCAGCCCTGCGTGGCACGTTGCCATGCTGACGCTCAGGACTTGATGTTGAGGGCGCGTGCGGACCTCTCGTGGTGCCAGTCCCTCAGACGGGCGTAACGGGGGCTCTGAATCTCTGTAAGGAACTTTTCCCTAACCACCCCCGAGAGAGAAGAGAAGAGAGAAGTGACAGGAAATGAAGACAAATATCTCAAAACAGACAATTCACACAAGCAATGGGAAAATGGGGAAAAACTACGTCACAAGTCAATATGGGGACAGAGAAAAGCTACGAAAGACGTCCTGGAACAACACCTGTATAACTCACACACACCAAACCACATGCTGAAACTTAAAGCGGCTGTAACAGACAGAGTCGGGCTGTAGACTGCTGTAACACAGACTAGACCAGAGTCGGCTGTAGACGTCACACACAGGCATAGCTTTAAGGCTGTTTACCTGGCCCTCTTCATGGTCTCATCGTCTGGGTCCTGCACTGAGAGAGCCAGGGGAAAAACACAGAATCAGAACGCCCAAAGGACATTGTCCCCTGTTATGTTATAAGAGACAATCAATCACTCACTCTCCCCTCTCTGACCACCCTCGCTCACTTTCTCCGACTTCGCCCTCCCTCCCTGACCTCGCCCGCCGCCACAACCTCTCCCTCTCTGACTTACTGTAGTCGGTGCCTGTGAGCTGGGCCAGCATGCGGAAGGAACGGGACTGGGTGGTGCCTGTACGGGGCTGCCAATCCTGAGTGTCCTCGATCAGCCTCTTCTTGCTGCGGTCGTTGGGGATGAACATGGGGATGGCATCCACCCGCAGACCGTGCCTAGTACACACCCCACGTCACCACAACGTGAATATAACGTTAACGGACCATGCGCAGTACACACGCAAGGTTCCCACAACGTTCCAACAACGTTAACGTAACAAACCGTGCCTACACACAGACGTTATCACATGGTTGAAACCACCATGACCGGAAACCAGCGACGTGCAATCAAAGAATGGTAGATAATTCTAAAAACCTTACCATGCACTGATTATTGAACTGACACACACACACACACACACACACACACACACACACACTAAATAACCAACAAACCAGAGCCCTATACCCCCTATACCCCAGAGCCCTATACCCCAGAGCCCTATACCCCAGAGCCCTATACCCCAGAGCCCTATACCCCCGGTCAAAAGTAGTGCACTAGGTAAGGGATAGGGTGCCATTTTGGATGCATCCCATATTCAACAGACACAGTACCAGTCAAAAGTTTGGACACACTTACTCATTCAAGGGTTTTTCTTTATTTTTACTATTTTCTACATATGGAATCATGTAGCAACCAAAAAAAGTGTTAAATCAAAACACATTTTATATTCTTCAAGGTAGCCATTATTTGCCTTGATGAATACTTTGGAACACTCTTGGCATTCTCTCAACCAGCTTCACCTGGAATGCCTTTCAAACAGTCTTGAAGGCGTTCCCACATATGCTGAGCACTTGTTGGCTGCTTTTCCTTCACTCTGCGGTCCAACTCATCCCAAACCATCTCAATTGGGTTGAGGTCGGGTGATTGTGGAAGCCAGGTCATCTGATGCAGCACGCCATCACTCTCCTTCTTGGTCAAATAGCCCTTACACAGTCTGGAGGTGTGTTGGGTCATTGTCCTGTTGAAAAACACATGATCGTTTCCACCGGTCTAATATCCATTGCTCGTGTTTCTTGGCCCAAGCAAGTCTTCTTCTTGGTGTCCTTAGTAGTGGTTTCTTTGCAGTATTTTGACCATGAAGGGCTGATTCACGCAGTCTCCTCTGAACAGTTGATATTGAGATGTGTCTGTTACTTGAAGTCTGTTTAGTATTTATTTGGGCTGTAATTTCTGAGGCTGGTGACTAATGAACTTATCCTCTGCAGCAGAGGCAACTCTGGGTCTTCCTTTCATGTGGCGGTCCTCATGAGCCAGTTTCATCATAGCGCTTGATGGTTTTTGTAACTGCTCTTGAAGAAACTTTCAAAGTTCTAGAAATTTTCCAGATTGACTGACCTTCATGTTTTAAAGTAATGATGGACTCTCGTTTTTCTTTGCTTATTTGAGCTGTTCTTGCCATAATATGGACTTGGTATTTTACCAAATAGGGCTATCTTCTGTATACCACCCCTACCTTGTCACAACACAACTGATTGGCTCAAACACATTAAGGAAAGAAATCCCAACAAATTACATTTCAACAAGGCACACCTGTTAATTGAAATACATTCCAGGTGACTACCTCATGAAGCTGGTTGAGAGAATGCAAAGCGGTCATCAAGGCAAAGGGTGGCTACTTTGAAGAATCTCAAATATAAAACATATTTGGATTAATTTACCCTTTTTTGGTTACTCCATGATTCCATATGTGTTATTTCATAGTTTAAGTCTTCACTATTATTCTACAATGTAGAAAATAAATACAAATCCTTGAGCAGTCCAAACCTTTGACTGGTACTGTATGTCCTCCAATAGGTCCTCTCTAACATGGCTGTCTGACACCGTGTCAATATGTCCTCTAACATGGCTGTCTGACACCATACTAATATGTCCTCTAACACCGTGTCAATATGTCCTCTCTAACATGGCTGTACCATAACGCATCTGTCTCTTACTTGTCCTGTTGGTAAATCTGGGGATCATATAAAGGGTGATCATCTCTGTAGAGGACAGGAGGAAGAGGAGGGAGGGAGGGAGGAAGAAAAGAGGAGAAGTGGTATAGGAGGAAGAGGGATGAGAAGAGGAGGGAGGGCAGGTGGAAGAGGAGAGGGGGAGACAGAATGGACAAGAAATTACATGAGAAAGAGAGAGAAATACTGTTAGATTAAGAATTCTGAAGAATGACTAATGAACTTATGTTACTGTTACTACTGGTAACTGGGAAAGACCTTCACTAAATCATTACTAACGAACTAGCTCAGCTACTGACAGGAAAACAAAATGATTTAACATTCAAGTAAAAAGGAAGTAAAGAGAGTTTTACTGACTTCTCATCCATCTGCGGAGCGAAAGAAGAGAGAAGGAGAGAAGAATATGGGGCGTCAGTTTGGAAAAACAGGACGACAATAGTTGCAGAGAACAGTCAACAGTGAGGAGACAGAGTTGTTGTGGGATGCAGAGTATCATGCAGTGGGGGGAGGGGGAACATACACAGGCTTTCATTGTTGACGGGTTCTGACGACGCAGACTCAGTGAATCTCACACAAAACTCGCAGGCAGGCTGTGTGACCCGACATCCAGAGTCCCCGTCTTCCTCTACAACACTTCCGGTTCAAGTTGATGACCTTCATGACTGATTACCTCACTTCTAAAACAATTTCTTTATTACGCCTTTCTTTAACTAGGCAAGTCATTGAAAACACATTATTTTACAATAATTATCTGGCCCACATATTTATTCCATCAAACGGTGTAAAAACCTTATTTACGTAAGTATTCAGACCCTTTGCTATGAGACTCAAAACTGAGCTCAGGTGCATCCTGTTTCCATTGATCCTCCTTGAGATGTTTCTACAACTTGATTGGAGTCCACCTGTGGTAAATTCAATTGATTGGACATTCTTTGGAAAGGCACACACCGGTCTATAAGGTTCCACAGTTAACAGTGCATGTCAGAGCAAAAACCAAGCCATGTGGTCGAAGGAATTGTCCGTAGAGCTCCGAGACAGGATTGCGTCGAGGCACAGATCTGGGGAAGGGTACAAAAACATTTCTGCAGCATTCAAGGTCCCAAAGAACACAGTGGCCTCCATTATTAAATGGAAGAAGTTTGGAACCACCAAGACTCTTCCTAGAGCTGGCTGCCTGGTCAAACTGAGCAATCGGGGGAGAAGGGCCTTGGTCAGGGAGGTGACCAAGAACCCGATGGTCACTCTGACAGAGTTCTAGAGAGATCCTCTAGAAAAGGCACATGACAGCCCCGCTTGAAGTTTGCCATCTCAGACAATGAGAAACAAGATTCTCTTTTCTGATGAAAGCAAGATTGAACTTGTTGGCTTGAATGCCAAGCGTCACGCCTAGAGCAAACCTGGCACCATCCCTACGGTGAAGCATGGTGGTGGCAGCATCATGCTGTGGGGATGTTTTTCAGCGGCAGGGACGGGGAGACTAGTCAGGATAGAGGCAAAGATGAACAGAGCAAAGTACAGAGAAATCCTTGACAAAAACCTGCTCCAGAGCGCTCAGGACCTCAGACTGGGTTGAAGGTTCACGTCCCAACAGGACAACGACCCTAAGCACACAGCCAAAACAGTGCAGGAGTGGCTTCGGGACAAGTCTCTGAATGTCCTTCAGTGGCCCAGCCAGAGCCCGGACTTGAACATCTCTGGAGAGACCTGAAAATAGCTGTGCAGCGACGCTCCCCATCCAACCTGAGAGAGACTGAGAGGATCTGCAGAGAAGAATGAGAGAAACTCTCCAAACACAGGTGTGCCAAGCTTGTAGGGTCATGCCGAAGGTGCTTCGTACAACAACGTACAACGAGTAAAGGGTCTGAATACTTATGTAAATGTGATATTTCAGTTCATTTTTAATAAATTAGCAAACATTTCTAAAAACCTGTTTTTGTGGTTATGGGGTATTGTGATGTCATTATGGGGTATTGTGATGTCATTATGGGGTATTGTGTGTAGATTGTTTTCCTCAAACTATTCAATCCATTTTAGAATAAGGCTTTAATGTGGAACAAAACGTGGAAAAAGTCAAGGGGTCTGAATACTTTCCGAAGGCACTGTACGTCCATCGCGTGTACACTTCAATAACGACACAGTAATACTGGTGTGTCATTGGACTGATGCATCATGACAGCAGGGTAAACACTGTGCAAAAACACCAGACCTGCTAGTATACAACACGCCTAGACATTGGACACATTCCCTGCTTTGTTCCGTATCACCCAGCCATGCCAAACTACCTAGTACACCCATAGACAAGATTACTAAGGTGTAGTGGAAAGGCCTCAAATTCAACCAGATCTGTTGAAGAATGAATACCTTCCAGTGAAAAGACCTCAAATTCAACCTGTTCCTCTGAAGAATGAATACCTTCCAGTGAAAAGACCTCAAATTCAACCTGTTCCTCTGAAGAATGAATACCTTCCAGCCGGGTTGGGATATATTCCATTAATGTCGTTTTGGGGGGACATTGATTGCATCCATCAACTAGCTTTCTTTCTAAACAGCACTGTCCCAGAGTCCGCCTCGCTCTGCAGCGGCGAGACAAAACTTTACCAGTATCATAGTATACACATCGGTGAATCGCTGCTACATATGAAATAAGGAGTGATGGCGTAGTCAAAATGTGTAATAACGACATAAAACATTTCGTATTCAGGTCCCGATTGGTCAACCAGCTTATTTGATGCGTCAAAACAGTGTTATTTGACGTCCATCCTTTTTCATTTTACATGCAAAGACCTGGAATGGCGGTCCATACATCCCTGCCTTGCAGTAAGTCACAGATTAGACCTGAACAGGAATAGCAGGACTCGGTATGATTTAGCCTCTGTCATAAGATAAACAGCTGTGTGGAGGAGTGGCAGTTTAGAATCCTACCCGAAATAATGTGGTGGGCAACCTAATCCCCCCAAAACATACTGGAGGAAGACTGCTGAAGGACAGAATACCATCTCTGTCCTTTAAAAGAAAACTGTTCACAACAACTTCGTATGACTTCATTTAAAAAGAGATTTCAAAAATGGTCTTCTAAAAAAAAAAGGACACAGGTTGAAGTTTAAGCTTTTAACTGTTTCTAGTGTTATAAATCGTCATTTCCCCATCTCAGCATGGCGAGCTTACGGCACGGAAGGCACGAGAAGAGCTATACGGAATACAGATGTGGTCGTAACTGTTAATAACTTAATGACGATTCATAAAAAAAAAAAAAAAAGAAGTTGTATTTTAGTAAACTAGTGTTTCCTAACCTCTTATCTCTCTATGAAGTGTTTTAAAAACTGTGAAAGCATGAGAAGAGCTATACGGGGCAGGCTTTCAGGTCCATGTGACTTCTCCAAGTAAGGCTAGTGAGGTAACGCAGCACCACCGCCACAGTAAAACCATTCCGACAGCTCAGCAGATTCTAAGCGAAGAGTCCTGAGCGCAGCGCAGCACGGCACGGCTAAATACAGCCGCAGACAACATCTAGACCTCACCAAACAGACTTTGTTTAACCCTTCCAATCCCCAACACACCGCGGTGGCCTTAGGCCGTAGACTGTGTACCAAGTATCATGGCATGGAATAAGGTTTGCAAGATCCTGCAAACTCTCCCAAAACTGCCTGGTTTCCCAGAAATCCTGATCAGAGGATTCTAGATTCCCTACGTACTCCCTCCTGGAATATTCCAACCAAGATTTGGAGAAACAAAAACAACAACAAAAAAAACGTACTGTAACACTTGGTCAGACCTCCCCCAGTGGACTCTACAAGGTGTTGAAAGCGTTCCACAGGGACGTTGGCCCATGTTGACTCCAATGCTTCCCACAGTTGTCTCAAGTTGGCTGGATGTCGTTTGGGTGGTGGACCATTCTTGATACACACGGGGAAACTGTTGAGTGTTGCAGTTCTTGACAAAAACCGGCACACCTAGCACCAACTACCACACCCCGTTCAAAAAGGCACTTAAATACCTTGTCTTATCCATTCACCCTCAATGGCACACATACACAATCTCCATGTCTTAATTGTCTCAAGGCTTAAAAGTCCTTCTTTAACCTGTCTCCTCCCCTTCATCTACACTGGTTGAAGTGGATTTAACAGGTGACATCAATAAGGGATCGTAGCTTTTACCTGGATTCACCTGGTCAGTCTATGTCATGGAAAGAGCAGGTGTTCTTAATGTTTTGTACACTCAGTGTAAAGTGAATTGAGTGTCATTGAAGACACAGACCAGGTCATGTTACAGGTGACCAGTACTCCGCTCACAGAAAAACCACATGAAAACACACACACACACACACACACACACACACACACACACACACACACACACACACACACACACACACACACACACACACACACACGTTGCTTTACATGTTATCACATGAACTTCACATTAGATCACATGAAATCCATGTTGCTTTTCCCGTAAGGGTCCTTTTCAGTCGACGTAGAACCTTCTGCTGTTTAGAACCGACCAATGACATTAGAGACCCTTGTAAAGCAGTAGGCTGGTATTCTCCCTGTCTGTGTCGTCGTGTGGACACTTAACTACAGTACAGTTAGGAAGAGAGGAAATTAAACAACTGCTGAAAGCCATGACTTCAATGTCAGACGTGATGTCAGTCTCACAACATGTTCCAGTTTAGTTAACCAGCTTTTAAGCTGCTCTGTTAACGCAAGCCAGAGCTTTAACAATGTATTAGTCCCAAATGGCACTCTATTCCATATGTAGTGCACTACTTTTGACCAGGGCCCTCTAGTAGTGCACTATATAGGGAATAGGGTGCCATTTGGGACCCAGACATGGACAGAGGCATTAGAAATGGAAGGGTGCGCTGAGTTCCCAAAAACATCCACCCTGGTGCGGGACGTTCCCCAATGATGGAAGGGGGCCTGAGTGAAACAGTTTGGGAACCCCTGGACTAGAGAACACACACACACACACACACACACACACACACACACCTCTTTCTACCAGAACCGAATGAGAAAGTAAAAAATACAGAGCACTCTTGGAACCTTTTAGATAGACAGACGTACAAGATTGTCACTTAGGGATCGTGGACACCAAGGAACTTGAAGCGCTCAACCCGCAGTCGTCTGGCTGTCATACACATTATCAGTGTAGACTGTGTACCAACACTAGCTGTGTAGGCATTAGTCTGGCTGTCATACACATTATCAGTGTAGACTGTGTACCAACACTAGCTGTGTTAACGCGGGAATAATGACTACACTGTGGAGAGAATATGGCTGACGGAAGTCAATTTTATTTCCTGTATTCTACTCAACAGCCTGGTCCCAAAAGACCAGGAGAAGGCCTCTTCTGATCAGATCATCATTTGGGCCCTCGAGTGGCGCAGCGGTCTAAGGCACTGCATCTCAGTGCAAGAGGTGTCACTACAGTCCCTGGTTCGAAATCCAGGGTGCGTCACAACCGGCCGTGATTGGGAGTCCCATAGGGCGGCGCACAATTGGCCCAGCGTCGTCAGGGTTTGGCCGTCATTGTAAATAAGAATTTGTTCTTAACTGACTTTCCTAGTTAAATAAAAATCTTACTACAACTCAACCTTCACTCTTAAAAGGTGCAGTCAGCAATTTCTCCTCCTCAGATTCAGATCTGAAATAAATACTGAAATCACCCTTCCACAGGAACCCAGAGTGACTCGTTTCACAACCCGAACACAGTGAAAAGATTTGGTCTGTTCTCTCCCAGCGGAGGTGTTGTGTCTGCATGGTTGGTTGTTTGTTTGTTTGTTTGTTTGTGTACCTACCCGTTGTGTGGCTGTAGCATGCTGGCGGGGGGCCGCCGAGGCCGGCGTGTTAACTTTAGGGGCGTACGCCACTGGTTTAATGACCGCGTTACCGCCGCCCGGCGTGAATGGCCGCGCCATCTTGTTGATAGCGGTGCTGGGGGCAAAGGAGTATTTGGGCTGAACGGAGGCGGGTGCGAGCGAATCCTACAGGGTGTGAGAGAGGGAGGGAGACAAGGCAAAAACCCACAGCAAATAACATGCAGTTAAACAAAACACACATATGCATAAATTGTGTGGTAATGTAACACACACAAAAACATCTGGCCACACACAGTAGACAGCATCATATATCTGCTGAAAGTGAACTCTGTTAGCCTCAACACGGCGCCGAACATCAGAACTACAGTAGGTGTTGCCAAGGGCAACTCTGTCACTATGTGTGAAGGGAGGAGAGGCTGAAGAACACCCAACTGTCTGACTCATGTCCCAAGTGGTACCCTATTCACTATATAAAAATGCACTACTTTTGACCCATTGACCACCCCATAGTAGCGCACTAGGTAGGGAATAGAGAGCCATTTGGAAAGCAACCATGTTATCATGGAAAGCTGGAGTATGTCCCACTGAGGATCTTCCTCGGTCTCTGTTAGCTTGAATATGACACTTAACACTTAAATAGATTCCAAAAATAGATTCCAAAATGTTCACTGGACTTTCCCCCCTCAGCTGGGATTTCTCAGTGCGTCAGAGAGGGTGTTATGACAGAATGTCCACTAGGGGCAAGGAGGTTTAATTTGTACTGAATTACAATACAAATAATTCTGGATTTCTTCAATGAACTATGAACGTCGTGTGACAATGAATACATTTGGGTTGAAATGAAAACTGTTCTGATAACATTAGGTTGCCTTTGACATATTCTTGAGTCTGGGATTGTGCAACGCTCTTTAGGGGTTCACACATACACATGTATAAAGGAAATACTATAATCATTTAATTCAACAAACAAACATAAAAAAAAAAAAACGTATAACTGGCTGCTGCTTACGCGATGTGTGCTATGAGCCAGCCGCCAGCCTGATGGGGGAATTGAGTCAGAACGACTGAAAGACTTTACGTGCAAGGCGACGGTGTAGGTTGTTGAGACACACCACTAGGAGCCAAACAAAGTGAATTCCTCTCATCCGACAACACAACGCAACATTAACTAGCCTGTAGGGGAAACTGTATGTAAGCACTGTCATAGACAGGGCAATAATGTTTGGACTATGAACGACAAAAGGACTTGGCTGTTTATTCACTGCCTAGTGAAGACAGGGATCTGTTGATTCACATTGTAGAAGCATCACCACAGGTTTTCAGGGAGGTGTGAGGTTAAAGACAACAGATATTAAAATGCAAATCTGAAAAAAAAACTTTTCCATGTATAGCGTACTACTTTTTTACCTGAGCCCTGATAGAGTAGTGCACTATACAGGGAATAGGGTGGTGTTTGGGATGCAAGCCAGACACTCTTACCTTCTGATCGCCGCCCGCATGGAAAGCTCTGAAAGAAAGGGTCGGGGAAAACGTTAGAACGTCAGCAGTGGTAGATCCTATTAAACCGTACATTTACATTAAAAAGTCTGAACGCATCCTTTTCTGCATTTGAAATTAAACCTCTCGACCTCAACACTTCTCAGAAAGTGTAAGTTCTTTGTTCTGCTTGAAAATAGCCCTAAGCTTGATGCATTTCCATATTCAAGGAGCAGTGTTCAATGTGGACCTCAATATGTACTTTTGGGAACATTTCTGAAATAGAAGCGTCAACTTTCCAGGGTCTAACTTAGAATTTCCTGCAAATTAAACCATGTATACTAGACAGTATGTGGTGTGTAGTTTGTTTTTGGTTAGTTTTGAAGAACTTGCTTGGACGGAGAATACATTTTATTATATAGGCTTAGTTACGATAAAAATAAAAAATAAAATAAATAATAATTGGGTTTTCCGATGTCTTAAAAATGCAGGGAACTAAATCCATCAAACAAATTCAGGTCTCTATTTAAGTGTTAAATATGCACTAATCCAAAATATCCAAGGTTAGAATTACACCTCGTCTCCCAAAAATAGTAACGTGAACCACTATTACTTCCTAACACTGAGGCCCTAGGAACCTCATTATTACTGTCTAACACTGAGGCCCTAGGTACCTCATTATTACTTCCTAACACTGAGGCCCTATCCTCAAAAAGTTCTACAGTTGCAGCATCTAGAGCATCTTGACTGTATGCATCACCGCTTGGTATTGTGTGGCAAAAGCACCTCCCTTGACCACAAAACGCTACAGATGCTGGCGCGGACAGCCCAGTAAATCACTGGGGCCGAGCTCCCTGCCATCTAGGACCTCTATATCAGGCGTGTCAGAGGAAGGCCCCAAAAAAAGACTCCACAGATGGTTCACTCTGCTACTGTCCGGCAAACTGTACCAGAGCGTTGGCTTTCGGGACCAGCAGGCGCAGAGACAGCTACTACACCCAAGCCATCAGACTGCTAAATAGTTCATTAATGGTAACCAAAACGATCTGTACCGACTATCGTGCCCTAACCGTACGCAGACAAACGTCATATTTACACTACTACTTTACCCTGCCTTCATGTACATATCTACCTCAAATACCTCATTCCTTTGCACATTGATCTACTGCTAACCTACAAAGCATTACATGGGCTAGCTCCTACCTAGCTCTCAGATTTGGTCCTGCCGTACACGTACGCTACGGTCACAAGACGCAGGCCTCCTTATTGTCCCTAGAATTTCTAAGCAAACAGCTGGAGGCAGGGCTTTCTCCTATAGGGCTCCATTTTTATGGAATAGTCTGCCTATCCACGTGAGAGACGCAGACTCGGTCTCGACCTTTAAGTCTTTATTGAAGACTCATCTCTTCAGTAGGTCCTATGATTGAGTGTAGTCTGGCCCAAGGGTGTGAAGGTGAATGGAAAGGCACTGGAGCAACGAACCGCCCTTGCGGTCTCTGCCTGGCTTGTTCCCCTCTCTCCACTGAGATTCTCTGCCTCTAACCCTATTACAGGGGCTGAGTCACTGGCTTACTGGTGCTCTTCCATGCTGTTCCTGGGAGGGGTGCGTCACTTGAGTGGGTTGAGGCACTGACCTTCCTGTCCAGGTTGCCCCCCCCCCCTCGGTTCTGTGCCGTGGGGAGATCTTTGTGGGCTAAACTCGGCCTTGTCTCAGGGTAGTAAGTTGGTGGTCTGTTGATATCCCTGTAGTGGTGTGGGGGCTGTGCTTTGGCAAAGTGGGTGGGGTTATATCCTGCCTGTTTTTTTCTCTCTCTCTCCCTCTCTCGTGCAGATTTCCGGTATGTACCAGTTTCTAAGTGTATTCTTATTGCACAAGTGTAATTATTGCTATTATAAATTTTAAAAAAAAACTGTTTACCAACGTAATTAGAGTTGATATACCACGGCTGTCAGCCAATCAGCATTCAGGGCTCGAACCACCCAGTGTATAATTGTATTCGTATTGCCAACTGATTACTTTTAAATAGATACAAACCATAGTTCTTTTTAATGATAATGATATTCACAAATTCAGTCCCTAACTTTGCATCTCTGAGCTGTGATTTAACTAATAATTTAATGCTAGGACATTGATTGCAAGATATTAGCCATTTGTTCCTTTGGGCTCTTAATAATTTAACCTTGGCAAGATCCAGTCGATACCATTAAGGCTTTTAGCGTTCCCGTAATGGAGTCAGATGGTATACGATATCAGGGTCATAGACCTCAACACTAATTAATTCTCAGTCATCCTCAGACAAACTGGATCTCCACCCATCTGCCCAGAATTAAAGCCAAGAGAGTTGTGTCACTTTTGGCAAATTAGACCGAACCGGGAGAGAACCGGAGGTGAACGGCAGAGTCACTGCCTCTGGGAATAGCATGACTTAATAACGGACTGAGATTGACCTAGGTTCAGTCACAAAATGGCACCCACCCTATTCACTAGATAGCACACTACTTTGGACTGTATTCCCTGGTCAAAGTAGTGAAATATGGGCCCTGGTCAAAAGCGCTATATAGGGAATAGGGTGCCATTTGGGATGCCTGCCTGGGTAGTACTGAAACACTAACTTGATACACACCCTGTCTTTGTCCCAAACGGCACTTCATTCCCTACATAGCGCACTACTTACCCTATAGGCCCTAGTATAAAGTAGTGTACTACGTAGGGAATAAGGTCTCCATTTGGGATGGAGACATTGCGCGACTGCCAAACACCAGTCAGTGATTCCAGAGATAATTTCTCTTTTCCGACTAACCCATAAACATTCTTTTATTTTCAAGGTCACATGAAGTACCAGTCAAAAGTTTGGACACACCTACTCATTCAAGGGTTTTTCTCTATTTGTACTGTTTTCTACATTGTAGAATGATAGTGAAGACATCACAACTATGAAATAACACATATGGAATCATGTAGTAACCAAAAAAAAAAAAGTGTTAAAACAAAACTAATTACATTTTATATAATAATTGAGATTCTTCAAAAGAAGCCACCCTTTGCCTTAAATGACAGCTTTAATTGTGAAGCTTAAATGACAGCTTTAATTGTGAAGCTTAAATGACAGCTTTAACTGTGAAGCTTAAATGACAGCTTTAACTGTGAAGCTTAAATGACAGCTTTAATTGTGAAGCACAAAATAGGGAATGTAAACACTCACCACCACACAGAATGCTGCCAGCGGAACAGTGAAATACAGCCCTATTGTGTCTGTCTCTAGATGATCCGTGATAGATTACTGGGTGGAGCAGTTTCCTTCACTAAGCTTTACACCCTACATAGTGCACTACTTTTGACCAGAGGGCCCTGGGTGACACAGACCCTCACTTTGTTATTCTACTCACTTGCTAGAATTTTTTTCATGTCTCACACACACACACACACACACACACACACACACACACACACACACACACACCCTTTATTTAACTAGGCAGTTAATAAGAACAAATCCTTATTTACAATGACTGCTTACACCGACCAAACCCAGACCACGCTGGGCCAATTGTGCGCAGCCCTATGGGACTCCCAATCACAGCCGGTTGTGATACAGCCTGGACTATATATATATATATAAAAAAACAACAACAACAATATATGCCATTCAGCAGATGCTTTTATCCAAAGTGACTCAGTCATACATGCATTCATTTACCTATGGGTGGACCCGGGAATCAAACCCACTAGCATGGTGCATCACAAGCACCATGCTCTATCAACTGAGCGTCAGAGGACCACATCCTAAAAACTAGGACGATACTTAATCACAGCCGTGGAATATAAAACTAGGCCCCACACCAAAGCCAATACACCATCATTCAGTGATAAAACTGTCCTCCTAATTCACCTGAAAAACAAACTGTGGAAGCCCTCCAAACCCTGAGAGACAAAGAGGATGGAACAGCTCATACCCAGCATTAAGAAACGCGTTTCAGCCTAATGCAACTCAACAGGAGCGGCTTATTGTCTGTTGTGACAGAGAGGGGTGAAGATGAGAGGGGTGAGGATCACGGGTAGGAGGAGGAATCCGTGTGATTTACAATAGTTCTTTAGAAGGCGTTGGGTTACGCGGGGAGGAAACTGGCGAGAGAGAGAGAGAGAGGTCTGTCTAGTGTGACATCAGATTCACTACTGACTAGTACAGACCTGCCTAATCAATTACAACCACCATCTATGACTGAGAAACCCAACACACAACGCATGCAGTGGTGACAACATCATTATCAACAGTGTACACACACACACACACACACACACACACACACACACACACACACACACACACAGGGTAACCAGTTAGCTGGTGTATAGGTCTGGCCTGGGGTCATTCTGGGTAACCAGTTAGCTGGTGTAGAGGTCTGGGCTGGGGTCATTCTGGGTAACCAGTTAGCTGGTGTAGAGGTCTGGCCTGGGGTCATTCTGGGTAACCAGTTAGCTGGTGTAGAGGTCTGGCCTGGGGTCATTCTGGGTAACCAGTTAGCTGGGTGTAGAGGTCTGGCCTGGGGTCATTCTGGGTAACCAGTTAGCTGGTGTAGAGGTCTGGCCTGGGGTCATTCTGGGTAACCAGTTAGCTGGTGTAGAGGTCTGGCCTGGGGTCATTCTGGGTAACCAGTTAGCTGGTGTAGAGGTCTGGCCTGGGGTCATTCTGGGTAACCAGTTGGTGTACAACTGTGCGCCGCCTCATGGGTCTTCCGGTCGCGGCCGGCTGCGACAAAGCCTGGGATAAAACCCGGGTCTGTAGTGACACCTCTAGCGCTGCGATGCAGTACCCTAGACCTCTGCTCCACTAGGGAGGCAGATAATGCCCTACTTTATGACCAGGCCCCAGAATGCACTTTGAAGGGAATAGGGTTCTATTACGGATGCAGACCACATGTCGGTTTCCATTACTCATCTATTAAATCAAAGACACATTAATTTTTCCTCTCTCCCTCACAAACGGATGAGGTAGTTACGGTCTCCCTTCTACAGACACACTCAGTCCTTTATTTAGGCTTTCGGTTGAGGCTGTTACGTGACCTCTTCATGAAGGAAGACTGTCAATTCAGCACTCCAGATTTTTCCATGTGTGTCGGGGGGGGAAGCGAGAGCGCAGTGTCAGAATGGAAAGCTAAATAGTTTTGCGTCACTCTAAACCTTCTGGATGGTTCTCAAGCAGGCCATAATATCAGTTAGCCATATTCCTAAAGTCCCTCACGCCGCACATTCTAACTGTAGATCTGGTCTCGGTTTTGATTGTGTCCGAAATGGCACCCTGTTCCCTATATCTAGTGCCTTAATTTAGGGCAGTCAGACACAGCCTTGTTTATTAACAGTGTACCTAATCTGACTTTATTTATTACATTGTCCTGAGTCCCTACTACAGTCAGTGTTCAGACTCAATAGCTTGTTCATTAGATTTAGAGATATCTACAGTTCAAAGACACCCTCACTGTACCACCACTATCTACAGTTCAAATGAAATGTCAAATTTAATTTGTCACCGAATACAACAGGTGTAGACCTTACAGTGAAATGCTGAATACAACAGGGTGTAGACCTTACAGTGAAATGCTGAATACAACAGGGTGTAGACCTTACAGTGAAATGCTGAATACAACAGGGTGTAGACCTTACAGTGAAATGCTGAATACAACAGGGTGTAGACCTTACAGTGAAATGCTGAATACAACAGGGTGTAGACCTTACAGTGAAATGCTGAATACAACAGGTGTAGACCTTACAGTGAAATGCTGAATACAACAGGTGTAGACCTTACAGTGAAATGCTGAATACAACAGGTGGAGACCTTACAGTGAAATGCTGAATACAACAGGTGGAGACCTTACAGTGAAATGCTGAATACAACAGGTGGAGACCTTACAGTGACATGTTGACTTACGAGCCCCTAACCAACAGTGCAGTTAAAGAAAAAAATATGAAATAAAGTTGAAAAAAAATAAGAGTAATAAAATAACAATAGCGAGGCTATATAGAAGGGGTACCGGTATGTGCGGGGGCACTGGTTAGTCGAGGAAATATGCACATGTAGGTAGAGTTATTAAAGTGACGATGCATAGATAATAACAGAGTAGCAGCAGCGTAGAAGGGGGCAATGCAAATAGTCTGGGTAGCCATTTGATTAGATGTTCAGGAGTCTTAGGTATTGGGGGGTAGAAGCTGTTTAGAATCCTATTGGACCTAGACTTGGCGCTCCGGTACAGCTTGCCGTGCGGTAGCAGAGAGAACAGTCTATGACTAGGGTGACTGGAGTCTCTGACAATTTGGTATAGAGGTCCTGGATGGCAGGAGGCTTGGCCCCAGTGATGTACTGGGCCGTACTACCCTCTGTAGCACCTTACGGTCAGATGCCGAGCAGTTGCCATACCAGGCGGTGATGGAACCTGACAGGATGCTCTCGATGGTGCTGCTGTAGAACCTTTTGAGGATCCGAGGACCCATGCCAAATCTTTTCAGTCTCCTGATGGGGAATAGATATTGCCGTGCCCTCTTCACGACCGTCTTGGTGTGCTTGGACCAGGATAGTTTGTTGGTGATGTGGACGCCAAGGAACTTGAAGCTCTCAACCTGCATCCACTACAGCCCCGTTGATGAGAATGGGAGCGTGCTCGGTCCTCCTTTTACCTGTAGTCCACGATCATCTCCTTTGTCTTGATCCCGTTACGGGAGAAGTGGTTCAGACACCCTCACTAACAGTACTGGTTCCATGTCTGTGTGACCTGAAGTAACCCCTGGGGTGTGTTCACCACTTCAACCAGGTCTTGTTGAAACATGGTTTCACTGTTAATAGCCTGCAACAGCAGCTGGCATGTAATAGATGAAAACAGACAGGCTAGACAGGCTTGGTTAGTTCAAAAGCTCTATATCCATCTATGCAGGAGCTCTATCCAAACAAAATGTTACCATGTCTTTAATTTTCTGTAATAAATTAGCTGTTGGCTTGACATAAGTTTTTTTTTTTATTCAGTAGGGAGTTTCTAGGAGGAGTAAATACCACATGCCTCGGTAGGTAGCAGATATGTTATCCAACCCCAGTCCGTCAAGTTACATTTGCTTCGCTTTATTTAGCACCAAAGTGATTTTAATCTCATTTAATGGATTTTCCAACAGAATTTGAAAGCAAGACATGTCAAACCACTCCTCTGTAACTAACATGGTACAAACACACCAAGACAGTTGTGAAGAGGGCACGACAAAACCTATTCCCCCTCAGGAGACGGAAAAGATTTGGCATGGGTCCTCAGATCCTCAAAAAAGTTCTACAGCTGCACCATCGAGAGCATCCTGACTGGTTGCATCACCGCCTAGTATGGCATCTGCTCGGCTTCCGACCGCAAGGCACTACCTGCTGGGCTACCTGCTGTGGTGGGTTCTTTCATGACACTGCGTGTTTTATGGTTTAGTATGCATGGTATATTCTGGTATGGTACAGTGGGTGAGGGTGATTACGGTGTATGCAGTATCTTACTTGCTGAGGCTGAGGGTGAGGGACTCCTCTGCTGCTCTGATCTTGTTCTGTGCCTCCACATGGGTCATGTCTTCTGCGTTGGTCTCCCCGATGGACACCACCCAATCTCCCACGCCCACACCGGCCTGGGCGGCCTTACCCCCGGGGGTCAGCTGTAGAGGGAGAGAGAGAGAGAGAGAGAGAGAGAGGGGTGCTCACTAATACAGAAAAATGACCTTTGGCCTATTAAAGCCAGTCACTGACAAGAACACATTACGATTACCTGTGAAATCCCACTGAACATTCAGCCTCTTGTTTCACCCAACAGTATAATGGAATAAGTACATGTGAACTATAATTTAAAAAAACAAATAAAATCACCTACTAGTTCCTCTCGCTGCATCTCAGGGTTAAGTGGAACAAACATCTGCCATAAACAGATACCGTTCTTTATTCAAATATGGTTCCAAGACAAGCATGTCAAATGGTATTGTTCTGAAGCCAACCTACTATAATTAATACACAACAAAGCAATTCATTTTACTGAGTCGGTAACAGGGCTGATCTAAAAGGGAAGCCTGGGAGGATCTCTAGTCAGTAACAGGGCTGATCTAAAGGGAAGCCTGGGAGGATCTCTAGTCGGTAACAGGGCTGATCTAAAGGGAAGCCTGGGAGGATCTCTAGTCAGTAACAGGGCTGATCTAAAGGGAAGACCTCTAGTCAAAGGGAACATATCGGTTAAGAATAGGATCAGAGAAATGAAAGTGCACACTGGAACATTCTAGGGCCTAGTATGTTCACACCAAATCAACAGATGTGACCCATCTAGCTCTTAGCAGTAGCTAGCGGACCCCCGGGGGCCTTTTAACACTGTCAACTACTGTATTGACTAAATATACATACACAAAGTCATCAAGAGGATTCATGTTTGGGTCTGTTATCACCGGCTAATGATTTGTAGAGGGAACCTAAGAGCTCTGTGTCTGACAAGTTCTCTCTCTCTCTGTGTGTGTGTGTGTGTGTGTTCAGCCAGACGGTCCCCCACACCACAATGAGGAGAGGGGTAAGAGTTTCTAAGTAGCACTGTGACATCACTGCTTATGATCCACTACAGATGTGGACCAAAGCTTTGGAGTGAAGTTAAACTCTACTGACAGGACACCACACAGACAGACAGAGACACACAGAGAGACAGAGCGCCTCCACCCCAAATGGCACCCTATTCCCTACATAGTGCGCTACTTTAGACCAGAGGCTCTATGGGCGCCCGAATAGGGTGCCATTTGGGACGTAGTGAGAGGCTGGGTAACTACTGTATCTATACACTAAACCAGATGTATCTCCATACCGAGGCTGTATCATTTCATATATATATATAACCTTTATTTAACTAGGCAAGTCAGTTCGGAACAAATTCTTATTTACAATGACCAAACCTGGACGACTCTGGGCCAATTGTGCGCCGCCCTACGGCATGTACATGACATTCGCTAGAAGCACGACTCATCGGTTACCTTACATCAGGGACGGGCAACAGGTTCTTATTGTAGGCCCGAGGACCTGTAGAAACATCAAGGATCAACAATGGAAACAGGACGCACACAAGCTCCATTTAGAGTCTCATAGCAAAGGGTCTGAATACTTATGTTTATTTTTTATAAATTGGCAAACATTTCTGAAAACCAGTTTTTCGCTTTGTCATTATGAGGTATTGTGTTTAGATTGATTTAAGAATTGTATTTATTCTATTTTTGAATAAGGCTGTAACGTAACAAAATGTGGAAAAAGTCAAGGGGTCTGAATACTTTCTGAAAGCTCTGTATAAAATCCTTAACTTTAAAAACATAAATTTGTTCTCGTCGCTGTCATGAGCCCCCTCCCATCAAAGTCACCCATCCCTGCTGTAAGTTTGGAACCACCAAGACTCTTCCTAGAGCTGGCCGCCGGGCTAAACTGAGCAATCGGAGAAGGGTCTTAGTCAGGGAGGTGACAGAGAACCCGATGGTCACTCTAACAGAGCTCCAGAAGCACAACCATCTCTGCAGCACTCCACCAATCAGGCCAGACGAAAGCCACTCCTCAGTAAAAGGCACATGACAACCCGCTTGGAGTTGGCCAAAAGGCACCTAAAAGGACTGTCATGACGCTAGCCCTTTCAGTGAATTGGCTAGCAGAGACGTGAACAACCCCCACCTTCCTGTTAGGAGGGGGGGGGGCAGTTTTACAACCACGTTGTAAATTCCATGCAGAGACTCCTCTCTCCCTGACCATCCTCTATCCATACATCCCAGAATTGAACAATATTCTTGTACAATTATTGTATAAAATTAAAGATTAAACTATTTGCGAAATGATGTAATGTGTTAACCTTTAAAATGATAAAGTAGTCTTCCCTGTAAAGTTTAACAAAAAGTCAGTTGCCACGGCCAAGTGAATAGGTATTGGTTGGAAATTATGAACCAACCCCTTTTCTAAATTTCTATAAAATCCTGTGACCCAAAGTCACGCAAGTGCCAAATAACGGGAGGATTGTCCTCCACGTCAAAAAGGACTCATTTCAACTATACAGGCCTGGAAACAGATCTTGCGCCACACGTGAAATTCTATGAACTCTGAACTATTGATCACCTTAAGAAGATGTGGATACTAAACTAGCATATATATCAGACTGCAGCTGAACATATGCGCAAATCTAGTACGAGAACACTGACCGACGAGGACGAGTCTCCAGAGTGAGATGAACCGCTCACACAACAACCCGGAAGATTCTACAAAGGACAACGGCGACCTCGACTGGGCAAACCAGAGCCTCACGTCACCAGCTCAACTATCGAAGCCAGCTTCACGTAAATAGAATCCATTGCTCTTCCGAATGAGCGATCGTTAGTGGCATTTGTATTTATGTGAGAATGGTTTCCCAGGTCCAATAGAGATCCATGTTCCTTAGTCTACCTTCCAAAACCCACTTCTCTTCTCTCTGAATCTATCGCGTTATAACCAAACTGTTTTTGTTTAGTCCACTAGGGACGGTATTCATTGTATAATGTTATGATGAGTTGGATATTCTGTAATTGTTTAGTTAGTAAGTAAATAAATAACTTAGCCAATTGGTGTATGGATGATTCATAGTAAAGGCTGGGTTCGTGCAGATAAACAATTTTACAACATTTTGGAATGAGAACTGATGAGGTAATAATTCATTAATTAGAAGACTAATTGATCAGAAATTAAAACATCTGAAGAGTTATAGTCTGGAAAATTATAACTTCGTAATCTGAAAATTTTCCGTGGTGCCAGACTTCCTAGTTAATTAAATGTACATGATTAGTTTAATCACGTAATAATAATTACAGAACTGATTTGATAAAATAAAGAGTCTTCACATTTAATGACAAGCCAGAGACACGACAGGACTCTCAGACAATGAGAAACAAGATTCTCTGGTCTGATGAAAAACCTGAAGGAAACCTGGAGGAAACCTGGCACCATCCCTACGGTAAAGCATGGCGGTGGCAGCATCATGCTCGGGGATGTTTTTCTGTGGCAGTAACTGAGAGAGACTAGTCAGGATTGAGGGAAAGATGAACAGAGCAGAGTACAGAGAGATCCTTGATGAAAACCTGCTCCAGAGAGTTCAGGACCTGAGACTGGGGTTAAGGTTCACCTTCCATGAGACAACGACACTAAACACACAGCCAAGACAACGCAGGAGTGGCTGAATGTCCTTGAGTTGCCCAGCCAGAGCCAGGACATCACTGGAGACCTGAAAATATCCATGCATCGACACTCCCCATCCAACCTGACAGAACTTAAGAGGATCTGCAGAGAAGAATGGGAGAAACTCCCCAAATACAGGTGTGCCAAGCTTGTAGCGTCAGTTGTTACTGTAGATGGTATTAACCAGCAGTCAGACACGACACCACAGGTCATCTGACTGACTAGATGACATGAAGCAGCAGTGCGACACGACAGGTCATCTAGCTGACTGGATGATATTAACCAGCAGTCCGACACGACACCACAGGTCATCTAGCTGACTAGATGATATTAACGTCTTAGGGAGCGGCTCCCGAGGTGACGGTTTTGGAGTCTGGCGTGCCCAAAGTAAAATGCCTCCCACTCAGGCCCAGAAAATAGGATATGCACATAATTAGTACTATTGGATAGGAAACACTCTGAAGTTTCTAAGAGTGTTAAAATATTGTCTGTGAGTATAACAGAACTGATATAACAGGCGAAAACCCGAGGAATTTCTGTCCTGGAAAAAGTGGTTTTAACACATTGCCTCATTTTGAACAACCTCCCTATTGAAAACAGACATATATAGGAGTAAGATTGCAGTACCCATTGCTTCCACTGGATGTCAACAGTCTCTAGACAGTGTTTGATGATTTTTAGTCGCTCTGGATGGTAATAGAAGAAGAATTTCGAAGTGGTCATCGGATGTAAACAGAAGCGGATGCGCGTTCACGGGCTCTCGCGCGCTGTGGTTTTTTTCCTTTCCTATTGTCCAGTTTATAATCCGGTTGAAATATTATAGTAAATATACAAAAGTGTTCCTAAGGATACATTATCAATGATGTTTGATTGTTCTTGGACAAGTGTATAGGTATAATGTGAACGCGTTCTCTTCACAGTTCAATGGGCGAGTGGACGCTGTATTTTATGATCAGAACGCGCCAACCAAACGGAGATTTATGGATATAATAAATTACTTTTTCTAACAAAAGAACAATGATGTCTTCGTTGGACACTTGGGAAGCCCTCTGCAGAAGTTCAAAAGGTAAGGGATTTGTTTTCACTGTGAAATGTGTTTTGTAATGTAAAAAATATTGGAGGTGCTACCCTCAAACAATCAAATGTAGTGCTTTCACCGTAAAGCCTTTTTGAAATCTGACAACACTGTGATATTGCCAAGAATCAGCGCTTTTGATGACTATGCAACACTTGTTATTGATGAAAGTTTAATAATTCAACTTTTGGATTTTGAATTTGGCACCTTGCATTTCACCCGGGAAGTGTCGGTAGTGTCCCTAAGTAGTTAACCAGCAGTCCGACATGACAGGTCATCAGTGTGACAGTACAGGATAGGATTATACTTGCGTGAATAATTTTTCAATGATGTCATGTCAGGAATGATCCAACTCATCTACATGAGTTACAGCCACATCACACTCAGTAGGGAACAGGCTGCGTATATGAACCTTAAACCACACGTGCACTCTGAGTCCCTACCCTGCCAGGTCTGCTGCAGGGTCCCAAATGGCACCCTCTCCGCACAGGGCTCTGGTCAAACAAAGTGCACTATATAGTGAATAGGGTGCCACTTGGAGACGCATAAAAGTGTCCTTTAAAAATAAAAATACTCTTGATATCCACAGAGGCTGTTAATACACATGTCGGAGATTGTATGAAGAGAGAGGAGATGCCAGAACATGATTAGTAAGGGCCTTACTCAGCCTTGTCCCAGAGGCTTAACGAAACGTGTCAAAGTCTCAGAACACTCAGAGTACAAAATGTTCAGCATCAGATCACTAAAAAAGGAGAGAGCGAGAGAGTCAGAGAAAGCCCAAGCAAGGCTGAACATCACAGGGCTGAACCCCGGCTGGAATACTGATTTCTGTCATGTAGACATCGTCTGAGTCCCAAATGGAGCCCTATTCCTTATCTAGTGCACTACATGGAGACGATGGTCCATAGAGCCCTGGTCTACATGGGTGACTATGGTCTGATTTGGGATGCAGACCTGGTCTGTGTATACATTGATTACCCCGTCCTATCCGGTTATTGATCCCTTAAGACTATTGGCTCAAATGATCAGAGGATTCTAGACCCTAATCATTGGTTTCTGTCGTGTTCCACTAAGCTATACGATTCCGCTGCTTTGATTCATTAAAAACAGATTGAGAGAAAGTCTATTCCTATAGCTGAGGATACAGTTCCCTTGTGGAGTGGTTTCATTTCACCTTTCCTTGACTGTAGAGACTTAGGGCGAAAAAAAAAAAAAAGCCAACCAGGTCGTTTAATATTGAAATTGGACGTCTATCTAGGTCTTGAGGACAATGAGAAATGCCCTCAAAAACAGCCACTAGGGGGCAACATTGAGAGCTATTACCATCCCATGACTCGGGGTAAGGTGGAAACCCTTCAGAATGAGTGTCGAAACTTAACCCTTAAATTTGGAAATGTTCTTCAAACGTCAGGATAAAAGTCTAATTCTGCAGTCAGACAGCTTGTTGAAAAAAAAGCATCTGGTTTGTTTTCAGGGAAGAAAAAAAATAAATCTATTACGGTCAAAAACATCAAAATATAAGAACATTAAATGTATTCCTCGTGAAAAAATAAAAAAAATAAACTTTTACTATCAAGTTAAATCACCTATGATCTACCCAGGCTGGAAACAATTAGAGAGAACTAAAAGTCGTTGTTACAGCTTCACAGAAACACAACAACACCACCACACGTAGGCCCTCAGGTGACTGGTATTCTGAGGCGACATGGGCTGAGAGAGAGCCCAAAAGAAGGTGAACAGAGGGCTTTTGTGGAACAGTTGACTGGAAGAATCAAACCAGTAGAGAGCGACAGTAAGACCTAGAAGATCAGTTTATAATAGAAACCAGTAGAGAGAGAGAGAGACAGTAAAGCCTAGCAGAGCAGATTATAATAGAAACCAGTAGAGAGAGAGAGACAGTAAAGCCTAGCAGATCAGATTATAATAGAAACCAGTAGAGAGAGAGAGAGAAAGAGAGAAAGAGAGAGAGAGTAAAGCCTAATAGATCAGATTATAATAGAAACCAGTAGAGACAGTAAAGCCTAATAGATCAGATTACTGGTTTCTATTATAATCTGCTCTATTAGGCTTTACTGTCTACTTGTTTCTATTATAGAGACAGTAAAGCCTAATAGAGCAGATTATAATAGAAACCAGGAGAGAGACAGTGAAGCCTAGCAGAGCAGATTATAATAGAAACCAGGAGAGAGAGAGAGAGAGAGAGAGAGAGAGAGAGAGAGAGAGAGAGAGAGAGAGAGAGAGAGAGAGAGAGAGAGAGAGAGACAGTAAAGCCTAGCAGAGCAGATTATAATAGAAACCAGGAGAGAGAGAGAGAGAGACAGTAAAGCCTAGCAGAGCAGATTATAATAGAAACCAGTAGAGAGAGAGAGACAGTAAAGCCTAGCAGAGCAGATTATAATAGAAACCAGGAGAGAGAGAGAGAGAAAGAGAGAGACAGTAAAGCCTAATAGATCAGATTATAATAGAAACCAGTAGAGAGACAGTGAAGCCTAGCAGAGCAGATTATAATAGAAACCAGTAGAGCAAGAGAGAGACAGTAAAGCATAATAGTGCAGATTATAATAGAAACCAGTAGAGAGAGACAGTGAAGCCTAAGAACAAATTATAATAGAAACCAGTAGAGCGAGAGAGAGACAGTAAAGCGTGAGCGATACAGCATGATTAGTAAGAATGACGGAGTGAGCGATACAGCATGATTAGTAAGAATGACGGAGTGAGCGATACAGCATGATTAGTAAGAATGAGTGAAGCGGCAGAGAGAGGTAGAGGCAGCAGAGTAGATGTAGATGTGTGTGTGTGTGTGTGTGTGTGTGTGTGTGTGTCCGGCCAGTGATGGACACAAGCACCTGTGTCGGTGGCTCAGGTTTAGATCACAGCTGTTCCTGTGCTTCCGAAGGAAGGCGGTACGCCCCACGTCCCAAATGGCACCTTATTCCCCACGGGCCCTGGTAAAAAGTAGTGCACTATATAGGGAATAGGGTGCCATTTGGGACGCAATTGTAGTAAAATGCTGTGCTCAGCTCTTTAGACGAGAGAGGGGGAAGGAAGGAGCCACCACCAGCTAGTCAATACTGGGACGGAAGGAGCCACCACCAGCTAGTCAATACTGGGACGGAAGGAGCCACCCCACCCCACCACCAGCTAGTCAATACTGGGAAGGAAGGAGCCACCACCCCACCCCACCACCAGCTAGTCAATACTGGGATGGAAGGAGCCACCACCAGCTAGTCAATACTGGGACGGAAGGAGCCACCACCCCACCCCACCACCAGCTAGTCAATACTGGGAAGGAAGGAGCCACCACCCCACCCCACCACCAGCTAGTCAATACTGGGACGGAAGGAGCCACCACCAGCTAGTCAATACTGGGACGGAAGGAGCCACCCCACCCCACCACCAGCTAGTCAATACTGGGAAGGAAGGAGCCACCACCAGCTAGTCAATACTGGGAAGGAAGGAGCCACCCCACCCCACCACCAGCTAGTCAATACTGGGAAGGAAGGAGCCACCCCACCCCACCCCACCACCAGCTAGTCAATACTGGGAAGGAAGGAGCCACCCCACCCCACCACCAGCTAGTCAATACTGGGAAGGAAGGAGCCACCCCACCCCACCCCACCACCAGCTAGTCAATACTGGGAAGGAAGGAGCCACCACCAGCTAGTCAATACTGGGACGGAAGGAGCCACCACCCCACCCCACCACCAGCTAGTCAATACTGGGAAGGAAGGAGCCTAGAAGAGGGGACAAACCCTGCTACACATCAAACACACACACACACACACACACACACACACACACTAATGAAATCACATGGTCTCACATGACCTGCCATTTGTAATAAAGACTGCTTCTTCTTTTTTTAAGTGGCATTTTCATTACGAGCATAAAGGGGTTCGAAACAGCTGCATCGCATCAGCGAGACGATGATGGTGTATCGGTACGTTTTCTATTTAAAACATTAGTAAATCAGTCGAAACCGAAGAAAAAAAATTAAAAATAGATAATGTCATACTTCTCTTTAGGGTCATCTTTTTCTGAGTAATAACAGTGAACAGTTCTACATTATATGAAGTGAAACAGCTTCCTCTGCGGTGTTGGTATGAACTATAGTATTTTAAAAGGAGAGACCTACTAGTGTACCTTTCAACCTACTGGGTTTTAAACACCTCTCACCTGTCCCTACAGGTGGCCATGTTCTCTATGCACATTTGACTAAACTGACAATGGAAGTTCAGTGCCTCAGTCCCCCATAGGCCAGCCCTACACCGACGGCCCCCCATAGGCCAGCCCTACACCGACGGCCCCCCATAGGCCAGCCCTACACCGACGGCCCCCCATAGGCCAGCCCTACACCGACGGCCCCCCATAGGCCAGCCCTACACAGAGTTAACTTTTCCTCTTTCAACTGCTGCCCATTCAGGGCAGCCTGGTCTCAACTAGACGTAACATAGTAAACGTTAAGTCGGGACACTCAAAATGAGTAGGATATGTTACGTTTGGTATGGTTACATATGACAGAAGGTTACTTAAAAAAAAAAAGGCAAAAACGAAAGTAGGATGCGTGGGTATATAACGCTAACGTCTAGGTTGCGTGTTTGAATCGCATCACGGACAACTTTGCTAATACTTACTACTGTTTAGCTACTTAGCATGTTAGCTAACCCTTCCCTTAACACTTAATCCTAAACCTAACCTGTTAACTACTTAGCATGTTAGCTAACCCTTCCCCTGCCTCCTAACCTTAACCAACCACAAACAAATTAGAATGTGTAACATGTCATGCCATTTGCAAATTCGTAACATATCTTACAAAATGGATGGATATCCACAAATAATACATATCATACTAATTGGAGAGCCCCTGGATTTACATTTACTATGCCTACCCCCCAAATCCAAGTTGTTCAGGGCTGAGCTCTGGCCTAGGAGACACAACTAGCTACTCCTTACAGCACAGCTCTGGCCTGGAAGAGACACAGCTAGCCAGCTTCTCCTTACATCACTCGCAGCACAGCTGATGGAAGCCCATAAATATCCCTCTGAGAAATGAAAAGCAGAGCCTGCTGGGCTGCTGTAGGGCTCCAGTATCCACCGCAGTGACAGTCAATACTCACTGTAGCACTAACTCAAGGTAAATCTAGTTCTGATAGTGACTCACAACACAACTCATTCCTTTATAACAAGGCCTAGTGTGAGACGTATCCACCACCGTGTCAGCTCCTAGCAGTAAGTCAAGGTAAAAACATGTCAGTGTCAGTGTGCAAGTGATTCATAACAGCATGAGTCATTTCAGGTTTAACCAGCTGACGTAGTATTTTACTTAAGACCTTTCCTTTGTAACAAAGCTGTGGGGGGTCAGTATCGATCAGTGAGAACACCTAGCATTAAGCCAGAGCTGTGGGGGGTCAGTATCGATCAGTGAGAACACCTAGCATTAAGCCAGAGCTGTGGGGGTCAGTATCGATCAGTGAGAACACCTAGCATTAAGCCAGAGCTGTGGGGGTCAGTATCGATCAGTGAGAACACCTAGCATTAAGCCAGAGCTGTGGGGGTCAGTATCGATCAGTGAGAACACCTAGCATTAAGCCAGAGCTGTGGGGGTCAGTATCGATCAGTGAGAACACCTAGCATTAAGCCAGAGCTGTGGGGGTCAGTATCGATCAGTGAGAACACCTAGCATTAAGCCAGAGCTGTGGGGGTCAGTATCGATCAGTGAGAACACCTAGCATTAAGCCAGAGCTGTGGGGGTCAGTATCGATCAGTGAGAACACCTAGCATTAAGCCAGAGCTGTGGGGGGTCAGTATCGATCAGTGAGAACACCTAGCATTAAGCCAGAGCTGTGGGGGGTCAGTATCGATCAGTGAGAACACCTAGCATTAAGCCAGAGCTGTGGGGGGTCAGTATCGATCAGTGAGAACACCTAGCATTAAGCCAGAGCTGTGGGGGGTCAGTATCGATCAGTGAGAACACCTAGCATTAAGCCAGAGCTGTGGGGGTCAGTATCGATCAGTGAGAACACCTAGCATTAAGCCAGAGCTGTGGGGGTCAGTATCGATCAGTGAGAACACCTAGCATTAAGCCAGAGCTGTGGGGGGTCAGTATCGATCAGTGAGAACACCTAGCATTAAGCCAGAGCTGTGGGGGGTCAGTATCGATCAGTGAGAACACCTAGCATTAAGCCAGAGCTGTGGGGGGTCAGTATCGATCAGTGAGAACACCTAGCATTAAGCCAGAGCTGTGGGGGTCAGTATCGATCAGTGAGAACACCTAGCATTAAGCCAGAGCTGTGGGGGCCAGTATCGATCAGTGAGAACACCTAGCATTAAGCCAGAGCTGTGGGGGCCAGTATCGATCAGTGAGAACACCTAGCATTAAGCCAGAGCTGTGGGGGGCCAGTATCGATCAGTGAGAACACCTAGCATTAAGCCAGAGCTGTGGGGGCCAGTATCGATCAGTGAGAACACCTAGCATTAAGCCAGAGCTGTGGGGGCCAGTATCGATCAGTGAGAACACCTAGCATTAAGCCAGAGCTGTGGGGGCCAGTATCGATCAGTGAGAACACCTAGCATTATGCCAGAGCTGTGGGGGGGGTCAGTATCGATCAGTGAGAACACCTAGCATTAAGCCAGAGCTGTGGGGGCCAGTATCGATCAGTGAGAACACCTAGCATTAAGCCAGAGCTGTGGGGGGCCAGTATCGATCAGTGAGAACACCTAGCATTAAGCCAGAGCTGTGGGGGGCCAGTATCGATCAGTGAGAACACCTAGCATTATGCCAGAGCTGTGGGGGGCCAGTATCGATCAGTGAGAACACCTAGCATTATGCCAGAGCTGTGGGGGGGTCAGTATCGATCAGTGAGAACACCTAGCATTAAGTCAGAGTACAAGTTAATATTTTATTATTCTTCTCTCTGTATTTGTTGGGAAGGGCACCGTATGTAAGCATTTCACTGTTAATTTGTAAACTATGTGACAAATACTTTCAGAACTCAAATCAAATTGTAACTCTGAACACAAATCGATTCACATTAACCAGCTAAAAATAGCCTTTCATTTACAAGCTTTCTTTTATAAACGAAGCCTGCTACCGCAGGGTCCAAATATCAATCCCAGTAAGAACACCAAGTGGTAACTGAATGTTTTCCAGCCCTGATAGTGTTAGTGACAACAACATTTAACCAGCATTTAACCAACTACCATTCCTTCTTCAGGCAATGTATCAGTCAGCTTTGAATTATTCATCCACCCCATGACAAGTCCTGTGTGTGTGTGTGTGTGTGTGTCTCATCTGAACAGAACACACCCACAGCTAAACTGAACCCTGGCAGAGAACAGCCTACATGATAAGGAAACATCCAGCTCTGACCCCTCCCCCTCCCTCACCCCGGATGATAACACATCCAGCTCTGGAACCGGTCACAAATCCCACTGCCTGCTTATTAATGTGCCATGTGTAATTTCCTGACTACACACAGCAAGGTGATATGTGCTCTGAGATAGAAACCAGATGTCTCCCCCTCTGTGACTCCACAGGGCCCAAAGCTAAGCAATCACTACGTTTACAGCTCCACAAAGCCCCGAGATTTAAAGATATAGACTTCTGATGGCGGGGCTGGGGGGGGTGCGAGGCTGGGATTGTTTTTCAGTGATGTCAGAGGGAAAACATTCCTTTGGAGATGTGAGAAGGTGGTCATGCTGTGTTCTGGGAGACTGATGTGTCAGGACACCTGGGCTGAGTCCCAAATTGAACTCTTATTCCCTACATTTAACTAGGCAAGTCAGCAGTTCACCACTTTTGACCAGGCCCATAGGGAATAGGACACAACTTTTGACCAGGACCCATAGGGCTTTGGTGCACTAGGGAGTCAGTTGGGCACTATATAAGGACACAGCCAAATGTGTAGGGCACTATATTATGTGTAGGGCACTATATAGGGAAGAGGGACACAGCCAAATATGTAGGGCACTAAATAGGGACACAGCCAAATATGTAGGGCACTATATTATGTGTAGGGCACTATATAGGGAAGAGGGACACAGCCAAATATGTAGGGCACTAAATAGGGACACAGCCAAATATGTAGGGCACTAAATAGGGAAGAGGGACACAGCCAATGGATACCAAGAGAAGAGAAAGGGCTCTGCTATTGCCAGGGTCTGGGAACGGGAGAGACATGAGGAATGACGGCATTCCAGGAATTTAGAGGAAACATTGTGTTCCTGGCACATACAGGGAGAGGAGAACTGGAGCAGAGCAGTCACAGACATATACCATGCTATACACACACACACACACACACACACACACACACACCGTTCTGAACCAATAGCAGAGGAACAGAAACCCCATTTAACAGGTCTACAGGACAACCATCTAGAAAGCCACTAATGGAAATGAAGATCAGTTGCCTGGCCAAACACAGTCCTATAATCCTCCTAATAGATGAAACCCTCTCAAAGCTACCAACTACATTAGCTGTCACACAGACACACACACACACACACACACACACACACACACAACTACTTCTATTAGTATTACAACTATTTGCACAATGCTAAACAAACATTTCAGACATCTTGATATTTTAAACCTGTGTTTGTGCAACGCCTACTGTTCATTTCGAATAGTTTGTTGATGTTTTTGTTTCTTCTCACTTTTGTTTATCTATTTCACTTGCTTTGGCAATGTAAACAAATGTGTTTCCCATGCTATTAGAGAGCGAGCGAGAGCCAGCGCAAGCCCCTCGTCGTCACCTTGCAGCCTCTCTCTGAAGCTTTAGTCTCGCTGTCAGTTGGATTGTTCTTTATTGTGTAAATCAGCTCTCTCTCTGGGTTGAGACGAGACCTCAGGGAGCCTGGGACAGAGAGAGAGAGACAGACCAGACCACCCACACATCACTTCCTGGAGGTCCAGCCAGTCACAGCCTGAGAGAGAAGTCTATCAGCCAGTCAGAGCGGCTGACTAGGGGCCGACTAGAATAGGCCTCTTATTACGCTACAAGTCAGTCAACAGTCTGAGGCAGGGGCCTGCTAGTTTGACTGTCCTCCTGTCAGTCTACATGTCAGTATGGAAACAGCTAGAGGATATGACCTAAAACAGGTGGTATGAACCCAAGTATGAATGCACTGTCAGGTTACCTGGTCTTCATGGAACACTAATACGGCCTGTTACTATGACTGACGTCCTGTATGTCATTCTCCATGTCTGCAAACAGCCCATGAAGGTGACAGAACCCTACTGAAACAGCTGTGTGTGTGGAGATGGACACCTCAGTGTCATTCAGTCATTTAGAGAGCAGTAACTTATGATACAAGTGGAAACTCTGTCTGATAATACCTGCAGTATAAACATACCCGAGTCCCTATCCTGTCTGATAATATATAACATAACCGAGTCTCTATCCCGTCTGATAATACCTGCAGTATAAACATACCCGAGTCCCTATCCTGTCTGATAATATATAACATAACCGAGTCTCTATCCCGTCTGATAATACCTGCAGTATAAACATACCCGAGTCCCTATCCTGTCTGATAATATATAACATAACCGAGTCTCTATCCCGTCTGATAATACCTGCAGTATAAACATACCCGAGTCCCTATCCTGTCTGATAATATATAACATAACCGAGTCTCTATCCCGTCTGATAATACCTGCAGTATAAACATACCCGAGTCCCTATCCTGTCTGATAATATATAACATAACCGAGTCTCTATCCCGTCTGATAATACCTGCAGTATAACATACCCGAGTCCCTATCCCGTCTGATAATACCTGCAGTATAACATACCTGAGTCCCTATCCTGTCTGATAATATATAACATAACCGAGTCTCTATCCCGTCTGATAATACCTGCAGTATAACATACCCGAGTCCCTATCCCGTCTGATAATACCTGCAGTATAACATACCAGAGTCCCTATCCTGTCTGATAATACCTGCAGTATAACATATGATATGACATATCAGGTAGGGACTCTGGTATGGATAGGGACTCTGGTATGTTATACTGCAGGTATTATCAGACGGGATAGAGACTCGGTTGGTTATGTTAATATATAACATAACCGAGTCTCTATCCCGTCTGATAATACCTGCAGTATAACATACCAGATTCCCTATCCTGTCTGATAATATATATATAACATAACCGAGTCTCTATCCCGTCTGATAATACCTGCAGTATAACATACCCGAGTCCCTATCCTGTCTGATAATATATAACATAACCGAGTCCCTATCCTGTCTGATAATACCTGCAGTATAACATACCAGAGTCCCTATCCTGTCTGATAATATATAACATAACCGAGTCTCTATCCCGTCTGATAATACCTGCAGTATAACATACCCGAGTCCCTATCCTGTCTGATAATATCTGTTTTTGCTCCTCCCTTGTAGTTGATTGATTAATTAAAAGGTAATTTAATTAGTAAGCAACTCCCCTCACCTGGTTGTCTAGGTCTCAGTAAGGAACTCCCCTCACCTGGTTGTCTAGGTCTCAGTAAGGAACTCCCCTCACCTGGTTGTCTAGGTCTTAATAAAGGAACTCACCTAGTTGTCTAGGTTACTGCAAGATGTTGTCCAACTAGGCACCACAGCTGACCAACAGAGCTACTTGATTGCCTAAATTCAACCCACCTCGTCTTCCAGGTGGGTTAAATCAAAAACATGAAGTGCCTACCCCTGCATTATACTATATCCATAGTTCACTTCTATTATCTGGCATTACAGTTCAGTTCTTACCCCAGGGCTGAATGACAGGGACAAACAGTATACCGTTACCAACCCAACCAGGGCTGAATGACAGGGACAAACAGTATACCATTACCAACCCAACCTTTAGTCATCCATACAGCAACCTCTAAGCAGTTATTACACTTCCATTCTAATCTACAGGGTTTTATAGTAAGAGACAGAGGTCAAATTGTTACTCTACAAAAATATCTGTTTCTTTTCAATGAGCGGAAAGAAGGTCATTAGTCCCCCAAAAAAAAACATTTTGGTTGGTCGATTGGCTGAAGAAAAAAAATGTATATATATATATATATATATATATAAGAGTGTATTTTTCCTTCTATAGACACACCCTATGTGTTTTAATAAAATCAACTATGTACTGAGCTTGTCTGATGCTTTAAGGACACATTTAAAAAAAAAGAATATTTGGACACAAATTACTCAAGAGGGAGTCAGAGATCAAGATCAAAAAATAAATATATTTATCTTTCCTCTTCCCGCTGGCCTTGGCAGATTCTGTATTACGCTCCTGAAGTTGCCCAGAAATAGGTTACACCAGGGGTCAGCAACCTTTTCCATTTGGAGTGCCAATTTAGCTTACCATTTCTACCGATCTACGTGCCACTTCTGATTTTTAATATGCACATCTTTGTGGAACAGTTTCATCTATAATATAGTCTTTGCCTCTGTCAGTCATGTGGTATTCTTTGTTGGTAGGGAAGAAACATAAAGCTTGTTCTGTCACCGATCCAGAGGAAACATTCTGTTATGATACTAGGATGGTACTGAGTGAGTGAATGAGTTAGGGCGAGCGAGCGCGGACAGGCAAGCGAGCGCGCCAGGGTGGGCGAGAGGAGGAGGAGGCAGAAAGAAATCGTAGGTAAAAAGAGGTAGGAAGAGCCAGAGTGCATTTACGGACAGGCTGGTGTAACCGCTCCCTCCATCACAGGCACACCAACCATTGTTGCACTTATAAGGGCTGGAAAACCCTGTGTTGGGTGTCACTCATTTCCATAGCCAGTCGTTTATGGACCAGCAGAGAAATCAGTTAGCTACGTACGCTTCATTTAGCTAAGATACAGTGATCTCACACAGTAACAAGTTGTTCCTGGGCAAGACTAAACAAGCCACAACATGTCCTTATGAGGAGAGAGAGAAGTGGAACAACTCCGACTGATACTGTATCATACATACTGAGTACATCCCAAATGGCCCCCTCTTCACTAGAGCCCTATGGACCCTGGTCAAAGGGAGTGCTATAGTGCACAGGGTAATAGGGTGTAATTTTGGGACACACTGACACACCTCAGAGGAATGCATGAACTGCGAGGCAACTGATCGTTTCAGAGCTGAAACATGGCTTTAAAAATTACACACTCACCTTATCTAGCTATTCTCCTCCATAGTTACAGAGCTGAAAGATGGATTTAATTCCACCCATCATAGCTAGCTGTTCTCCACCATAGTTTAATAAAACACACAGCAGGTGGCATGGTTGAGGTCACACTGGGGTGAAGGAGCTTATGCTGCATTCAGATATAGCCGCTTTCAAAATAGCTGCTTAGGAATTGTAGCAATATGGATGAAACATATCCGGTTGTTTGACTGAGAAGAGTAGCGTGTAACTTGTATAATTTTTATGTCCACAGGGGATACAAAACATGGACACAGAGGTTTCTCTTACTTCATGTAGCTAACGTTCATGCTTTGCGTATTCCTCTCAGATTACTGGTTGCACAAACATGCTGATTTAGGCCTACACCATCACTGGTATCAGTATTAGCTAGCTACGTTTGAAACTTGCTAAGAAAATACCAACTAGCTGTTGGCAGATGTAAGAAACACAAACTAACAGTGTCATTATAGAACGCATGTGGATATATATATTAAGAAGCAAAATTGGTAAGCTGCATAGTTGGCATCAATCAACATATTGTTGCATCTGCTGCGTCAACCATGCAGACTGAAGAGGGGACGGTCGGCAGATGATCTCTGGTGGTCGAGCAACAGGGCTCGGTGAGTGACACACACACACACACACACACACAGCTTACCCTGGACACCGTGAGGGGCATGCTGAAGTCTTTCCCCCCCTGAAGTCTGAAGCCCCATGGTGCTGGACCGATGAGGGTTATACAGTATATACTCATGGCCTATAGAGGAGAGAGGAGACAGGGTTATACAGTATATACTCATGGCCTATAGAGGAGAGAAGAGACAGGGTTATTGATGGAATATATAAGAGAGAGAGAGGACACACTGAACAAAAAACATGTAAAAAAAAAAAAAAAAAAAAAAAAAGAAAAAAGTGTTGGTCCCATGTTTGAAGAACTGAAATAAAATATCCCTGAAAATGTTCCAAAAGGTTATTTCTCTCATTCTGTGCACAAATGCGTTTACATCCCTGTTAGTGAGCATTTCTCCTTTACCAAGACGGCATATCAATAAGCTGATTAAACAGCATCATTACACAGGTGCACCTTGTGCTGCGGACAATAAGATGCCGCTCTAAAATGTGCAGTTGTGTCACAAAACAATGCAACAGATATCTCAAGTTGAGGGAGCGTGCAATTGCCATGCTGACTGCAGGAATGTCCACCAATGTCGTTTTAGAGAATTTGGCAGTAAGTCCAACCGACCTCACAACAACAGACTACGTTAACCATGCCAGCCCAGGACCTCCACATCCGGCTTATTCACCTGCGGGATCATATGAGACCAGCCACCAGGACAGCTGATGAAACTGAGGAGTATTTCAGTCTGTAATAAATCCCTTATGGAGAAAAACAAAATGCATTGGGATTGGCTGGGCCTGGCTCCCCATGGCTACACCCCTGCCCAGTCATGTGCAATCCATAGATTAGGTCCTAATATATTTCAATTGGCCTACAATGAGCTAAGGTTTTAAACCCTTGCATAGAACTACATGCAAGGGCTGTTTCTTTAGAGGAGAGTTGGTATGGATGGGCTTGCCTTGGCAGCAGAACAACACAGCAGAGACTCAAGAGTTCCCTCATCCCTAGGTCCTCAAACACACAGGTTGCATCCCATATGGCACCCTAATTCCTTTATAGTGCACTACGAACAATAGTACACTATGTAGAGAATAGGGTACCGTTTAGGACAGCGTTTCCCAAACCAACCCTCCTTCTGGACACCCAGCATCTATAAACAACAATAAACACATGCTGATTAGCTGAATCAGGAGGCGATAGTTGCTGTAATAGTGTTGGAATGATTCCACGATGTAGCTCCTTAGATGTGTTAAATAGGTCACTGTATAGAACATTCTCAGTTGTCATGTCACTCAGAAAGTAACCAAACCAGGACCCAGTTGAGGCCTCTTCACACTACTTTGACTGACCACACACGGTCCAAGAGAAAGAGATACCGGTGTAGTGTAAAGAGACAGAACTAGATTCAAATCTCTTCTTTTTTTTTTTTTAAAGAGACAGTCTCCCCCACACTACCCCCTGAGGTAGGCATCTACACCACATAGCCCCTCAGAGTGGTACAGTGTAAAGACAACAGCTCTCCCACACCCCATCCCTGCAAAAATGACCTTAATGCTCTGTTTGAAAGGTGTTTGTATAGTTTAAAATGTCTATCCTTACTTTGTTCGTACACACACACAATAAATAGCTGTACTCAGGTGAGGGAGGAATGCGATTCTGGCCACACCACATCCAAGAAGTGTAAACAGACCCAACTATACCTATTTTACTCATGTAAAAGGCATCCTTAGTCAGGACCCTTTAACCAGGGACACAAAAAGGAAGGAATGTGCCATGACCCACCAGTGGGCTCCAACACACTGGTTGAGAAAAAGTCTAACGCAAGGCTAAACTAACTAATGTTTCAAGACGCTGCTGTGCAAAAGGTGATGGAATGTCTACCCATGGAATCCTACAGGAAGAGAGTGCAAGGCCTGACTGGAGTTACTTATTCCAGAAAACTCAAAAACACTATTTTCTGCAAATATCTCATTAACATTGAAACAGGAGCTACACATCCGAGAACAGTTATGGAGGAGCTTAGGTCTGGACTTCAGACTGGGTGCCCTAGGTCATATTCAAGGAAAACTGACTGAAACGGGGTGTCTACATGAATTCCTGACCAATAAGAAAACTATTGTTTTTCCATTGCAAAACGTTTTCGCGACGTTGTGCACTAATGAATACAACCCAGAGTCACATCCACCTCTGGTCTGAATGACATACTGACAGTCAGACATACAGTATTTCAGAGAACAGCAGAGAGACGTTGCCTTTACATTCAGGTGACCCCAAACAGACTTACAGTACCAGTCAAAAGTTGACACACCTACTCATTCAAGGCTTTTTCTTTGTTTACTATGTTCTACATTGTAGAACACTAGTGAAGATGTCAAAACTATGAAATAACACATGGAATCCGGTAGTATCAACAACAACAAAAGTGTTAAATCAAAATATATTTTAGATTCTTCAAAGTAGCCAGCCTTTGCCTTGATGACAGCTTTGTACACTCTTGGCATTCTCTTAACCAGCTTCACCTGGAATGCTTTTCCAACAATCTTGAAGGAGTTCCCACATATGCTGAGCACTTGTTGGCTGCTTTTCCTTCACTCTGCGGTCCAACTCATCCCAAACCATCTCAATTGGGTTGAGGTTGGGTAATTGTGGAGGCCAGGTAATCTGATGGAGCACTCAATCACTCTCCATCTTGGACAAATAGCCCTTACACAGCCTGGAGGTGTGTTGGGTCATTGTCCTGTTGAAAAACACATGATAGTCCCACTAAGTGCAAACCAGATGGGATGGCGTGTCGCTGCAGAGGTAGCTATGCTGGTTAAGTGTGCCTTGAATTCTAAATAAATCAAACAGTAATCACAGCACCTCCTCCATGCTTCACGGTGGGAACCACACATGCAGAGATCATACTTTCACCTACTCTGCATCTCACAAAGACACGGCGGTTGGAACCAAACATTTCAAATTTGGACTCAGACTAAAGTACAGATTTCCACCGGTCTATTGTCCATTGCTCGTGTTTCTTGGCCCAAGCAAGTCTTCTTCTTATGGGGGCCTTAGTAGTGGTTTCTTTGCAGTATTTTGACCATGAAGGCCTGATTCATGCAATCTCCTCTGAACAGTTGATGTTGAGATGTGTCTGTTACTTGAAGTCTGTTTAGTATTTATTTGGGCTGTAATTTCTGAGGCTGGTGACTAATGAACGTATCCTCTGCAGCAGAGGCAACTCTGGGTCTTCCTTTCCTATTGCAGTCCTCAGAGCCAGTTTCATCATAGCGCTTAATGGTTTTTGTGAAGAAACTTTCAAAGTTCTTGACATTTTCCAGATTGACTGACCTTCATGTCTTAAAGTAATGATGGACTGTGGTTTCTCTTTGCTTATTTGAGCTGTTCTTGCCATAATATGGACATGGTCTTTTACCAAATAGGGCCATCTTCTGTATACCAACCCTACCTTGTCACAACTGATTGGCTCAAACGCATTAAGTAGGAAAGAAATTCCACAAATTCACTTTTAACAAGGCACACCTGTTAATTGAAATGCATTCCAAGTAACTACCTCATGAAGCTAGTTGAGAGAATGCCAAGAATGTGGAAAGCTGTCAAGGCAAAGGGTGTAGAATCTCAAATATATTTTGTTTACCACTTTTTTGGTTACTACGTGATTCCATAAGTTATACTACATAAACACAATGTAGAAAATAGTTTAAAAAATTAATTCAACCCTGGAATGAGAATGTGTGTCCAAACTTTTGACTGTTACTGTAGAGCGGCTTACAGTGAGTACATTTAACTAAGCTAGGTCACAGCAATAAGCTACATGTATAGACTGCAAACTAGGCTAAATCTGTCCATTGCCATGTCCTTTATTGCAAACTAGGCTAAATCTGTCCATTGCTATGTCCTTTATTGCAAACTAGGCTAAATCTGTCCATTGCTGTGTCCTTTATTACAAACTAGGCTAAATCTGTCCATTGCTATGTCCTTTATTGCAAACTAAGGAACAAAACAAATGACTATGTAGGCCTAGTACAATTCTGTCACACGACACCCAGGAAACAGATGGACACTTCTAAAGAATGTATTTAGGCTGTCCGTCCACTCTTACTCCACATACTAGCCAAAAGTCAGTCTGTCCGCAAACAAATATCCTTCATCTCCGTAGAAATCATATAATTGCCCTTGTTGTAATGCAGTAAAATGTATCTGCCAAAGTACTACAGGTTTAATTACACTGGTACAGCGTTTTCCCTTCGCTCACAGGCAGCACAACACATAACTCGTGTCATTTTAAGAACCAAGGACAACCTGAGACCTTAGGCCATGACACTTGCTGCTCTCTCCAAATTAGTTACAAGCCTCAAACCCCCCACCCCAACTCTCTCTCCTCCAAGGTATCCAAAACCTCACCGTGACACAGAGCTACCTGCAATGCAAACATACCTTGTCCTGATGAGGCCCTCCCGGTAACCCAAAGCTGGCAGAAAGCAACAGAAGAGCTGGGTGTTAGGAGTCCTGAAGCAGGATGACTCTCTCCCTCCCCCAGTGACACAGCTAGGCAGACAGGCTAGCCCTCCCGCCTCCTCCACTCCCCACACTCCTCAGAGAGCTATATAAGGAATGTAAAACTACACCAAACTATTTCAGCCCTACACCCACAAGAGTCACAGAGGAGGGGGGCAGCAACGAAGAGAAGGAGCAGGAGAGGAACATCAACTACCCATATTATCTGGCATCAGCTCTGCACATAAAAGCCAGAAGATATTTAGAAGGGGAGAAATGGCAGAGGAAGAGAAGACCACTGGGGAACACATTCCTTTCCAGAGGACATGAAGTACATTATAACCTCAACCAAACCAGCAATTAGAATATATAGGACATCAAAACCTGGTTTGACTTTTTCTATATGCAGTGAAACAAAAAAAAAGAGAAAAAAACTACTTTGATGTATGTTTTAAAAGTCAATCCAAAGAATTGACAATGTGTAGGCTACATGTACTTTATTGCGGCCCTGCTATTAGAAAATGCTGTCCTGCTAGGCCTCCAGTATTTCCTCCAAGACCATAGACACACACTTTAATGAAAGTCTAGAAGAGCAGCCAGACGTCAACGCCCAGAAAAGCAGGTCCTGTAAATAAATTATGCAATACCCTCTTTAGCTAAATGAGACTTGTTTCCACTCCTGAATCAAAATGAAGTTTTTTTTTTATTCTATTTAACTCAAACTAAGCTTCAAATCGCAAATTACACTGAGTATACAACACATTAAGAATGGCTCTTTCCATGAGAGACTGACCAGGCGAAAGCTATGAGCCCTTATTGCTGTCACTTGTTAAATCCACTTCAAAAATCAGTGTAGATGAAGGGGAGGAGACGTGTTAAAGAAGGATTTTTAAGCCTAGAGACAACTGAGACATGGATTGTGTATGTGTGCCATTCAGAGGGTGAATGGGCGCGACAACACATTTAAGTGCCTTTGAACGGGGTATGGTAGTAGGTGCCAGACGCACCGGTTTGTGTCAAGAACTGCAACTCTGCTGGGTTTTTCCCCTCACTCAACAGTTTCCAATGTGCATCAAGAACGGTACTACACCCAAAGGACATCCAGCCAACTTGACAACTGTGGGACGCATTGGGGGGGGATACAACTCAATATTAGGAAGGTGTTCCTAATGTTTGGTATACTCCGTACATATCCAAGTGAATGCTGGTGTAACCGGTGTGAAATGGCTAGCTAGTTAGCGGGGTGCGTGCTAATAGCGTTCCCCCAAAAAAAAAGAAATAGGTGACGTCACTCGCTCTGAGACTTGAAGTAGTAGTTTCCCTTGCTCCGCAAGGGCCGCAGCTTTTGTGGAGTGATGGGTAGCGTTGCTTCGATGCGGACTGTTGTCGATGTGTGCAGAGGGTGTCCCTAGTTCGAGCCCAGGTAAGGGGCGAGGAGAGGGACGGAAGCTACACTGTTACATGTATCAAAATGAAGCCAGTCAGAGGTTAACCTAGTAGTTTACCAGAACAGCCGCTGGCAACAAAGACGTGAAAGTATTGCCTTGCATACAGACAGGACACTGGAGCGATAACAACGCTATTGAAACTAGTGTTGCTTGTATTCAGGAACAGTATTCTCTTCTCTTTTTAGATACCCTGAACAACAATACAAACACAACAATACAAACACAACAATACAAACACAACATGTAAAGTGTTGGTCCCATGTTTCAGAAACTGAAATAAAATTATGTTCCATACGCACAAAAAGCTTCTCAAATGTTGTGCACCAATTTGTTTACGTCCCTGTTAGTGAACATTTTATCCTTTGTCAAAATAATCCATCCACCTGACTGACAGGTGTTGCATTTCAAGAAGCTGGTAAAAACAGCATGATCATTACACAGGTGTACCTTGTGCTGGGGGACAATAAAATACCACTGCAGTTGTTATACAACACAATGCCTCAAGTTGAGGGAGTGTGATCGTCACAAGGGGAGTAGAAGCCCTTTGTGGGTAAAAACTCCTTCAGGATTGGCTGGGCCTGCTTGGCTCCCAAGTTGGTGGGCCTATGCCCTCCCAGGTCCACCCATGGCTGCGCCCCTGCCCAGTCATGTGAAATCCATAGATTAGACTCTAATTTACTTATTGACTGATTTCCTTATATGAACTGTAACGCAGGAAAATCTTTAAAATTGTTGCATGTTGAGTGTATATTTTTGTTCAGTATAATTATAAAAAAGTGTTGTAACCCCCCCCAAAAAAATATTTGACCAACACTGAATTATGGAACGAGGGCAGATCAATAAACTGGTGTCATTCAAATATAGAAAGTGATCTCCATAATATAACATTATTGCTAACATTATCCTAACATGGATAGGATACAATGTAACTCCAACACCATATACATACAGTCTCCTGTAAAACGAAGGAAACTGTTAAAACACAACTTTTAAACAAGACCAGGTGTTTGAAATATATAATTATATTGGTCTTGAAAATTGTGGAATGCGATAAGAAAGGGCTGCAAGATCAAGACAGGCCCGATCAAGACTAGACCCACTTCGAGGTCTAGACCGCTATATCCCGGCCGGGAAAGTTTTATTCCACCAAGAAAAACAGCAAAATATCTTATTTTTCATGTAAAAGGAAAACAGAAACTTAAATATCAGTCCTTTTTTTTTTTTTCATTGTAACTTTATACAATCTAACGTCAGACAAAAGGGTATGTATGTTTTACAGACTCGGCTACAACAAACTTCCATGGAGTTTCATGTAGAAATCGATAGTTCCATTCATACATTAGAAGAGAGTTTTCCCCCATCAGCCTTACCTCCTTGTCATTATGATGATCGCCGGACATCGTGAGTCGGCCTATACCGTAGTCGAGATCTGAAAGAAATATGTGAATCAAAACAAGTAACCCAGTCGAAAAAGTAAACTTCGGACTTCCTCGACGTGGACGTCAGGGGCACTGTGGATCCCTTCTGGAGCAGCAATCAGCCTTGATTCAGCGCACTCGTCTTTAGTAGCGGTTCTCCTTGGAACGTCAGCAAGTCACATGGCGCTCCCTGGCCTTCGCCTTCGACTCTGGCTGTCGCTGTTCCATAACATTCTGCATTTCACATCTATTCTGAAATATCTTAAAAAAGCGACTAAGAATAAGTAATCAATTGCCCCACATGACCCCCAAAAAAATAAAAATAAAAAATAATAATAATGATCACTCGTCTGATTATGCAGTAAGGTTTAATTTTCCACGGACACTTTGAAAAATAAAAATCCTTTATTGTAATTCTGTTGTAATTCTATTATATTATGATAGTACTCTCTATTCTATACTAACAAATAGAAAGAAGAAATAAAAAGGTTGATAGATAATAGCCTAATAGGCAAGAATAAAAGGCTGAGTTCAGAGAGCGGTTAGGAACCAGGAGTGCGTGTCTAGGTTTCACCAGCAGATAGAGACACATCCTAATAAACAACAAGGTAGGGAGTCGGTGTGGCAGGCCAGGGCAAGTTGAAAGTGACTAATCGTGAATCATCATCCCAGTCAGAAGCTTGCTAACGTTAGTCCTTATTCATTGTTAGTCGCATGTTCTGCCCGAGTCACGATATATCCATCATCATAACTCCTCTCTCTCTCTCAGCTCAATTCATTGATAGCCAGCAAGATACCGAGCAATAATATAACGTTAGTTGACGGTATTAAAGTGGCTTAGCTACACTTTCATTTGTGTGGAAGATGTCTGATTCAGATTTCGGGTTGGCATCTGACAACGGAGTGGTGCCGGTCGAGATGGACCCAGCAGCAGCTTTCTTAGCCCGGCAACAAAGCGACATCGCGGTGATAGAGAAGGACGACGACGGCCTCGGAGCTCCGGAGGGATCGGTCGAGATCCTCGGACAACCGGCGACCGCTGACTCTCCCTCTCCTCTGCAATACGGTAAGTTACTAACTATGTGTTATTAAGTTAGCTACACTAACCCCGAGCTAGAAGTACACAAACGGAGACAACCAACATTTGACTCGTATATTAGTACTATTAGTTAGGTAATGAGACCACTAAGGTAGTTAGGTCAATTGGCCTGGTTTTTTAGTTAACTCCTTGACAGCTTGACTTCGCCACCATGGCCTATTTATTGCCTTATATTCCTTATCCTACCTCATTTGCACACATTGTATATAGATGTGTTTTTCTACTGTTATTGACTGAGTGTTTGTTTACTCCAATGTGTAACTTTGTGTTGTTGTATGGTTGAACTGCTGTGCTTCATCTTGGCCAGGTCGCAGTTGTAAATGAGAACATGTTCTCAACTGGCCTCCCTGGTTAAATAAAGGGGAAATAAATAAATAAATAAAATAAACAGCTGTCAAATGTAACAACAGTAACGTTACTTTAGTTGGAGTAGCACACTACCGTTACACCGTGAGTCGAAATGATCTAAACCATGTCCCTTGTCTGGGTGGGATTGTGTCATGTGTTGAAGCTACTACCAGAACAGGCTGTTAATGCATTATTGGGTCTCCAGCTATTCAGCCCTTTTGAAAGCGAATCCACTTTATCTAACGTAGGTTGGACTAATGTCTCAGCATGTCGTGTACGGTTCGTTTTAACGTCGTCTATTGTTTCATCTGTCAGATGGCGGGTTTGCAGAGGCATCAGCAGCCACGGTAAACGGAGACATGTTTGACTTGGTAAGAGAACACCTCTAATGAGATGTGCTTGGTCATGTTTTATTGCAGGGAAGGGAAGACCCCCATGAAATGGACAAAAATGAATGGCAACATATTGCCATTGGAACAAACATACACACGATGGAAAAGAGTGCCCAAATGTACGCCATTTCAATCATTTCTTATGGCAAACGGCATACGGCAAATGCCAAGTGTAATAAGTAAAAATTACTATAGGTGGCGAGCGCGTTCCAACGGGGCAAAACATATTGCAAATGTACATGAAGACAAGACCCAAGGGTCAAATTTGGACATTTCAAAAAAAATATCAAAATACCTACGCCCCCTTAAAAAGTGCTTTCTGGGCCGTTTTTCGCGATTCTAACGATATTTTTGATAATAACACGATATAAGATGTGTATAAACATACCCTTGTCTAATTTTATTAATATAGTTTTATAAATTTTTATACAAAATTTTTGTCCATAAGGCCTATGTTTTGTCCATTTGCAATATGTTACCATAGGAAGTCAAAAGTCAATGTCCATTTGCAATATGTTTTGTCCATTTGCAATATGTTACCATAGGAAGTCAAAAGTCAATGTCAAAGCCATTTTCATATATCGTCATAGGAAGTCGGCTTCCGAACCCAAAAGTCAGTGAGCAATGTCCAAATGGCATTTAAACTGACAAAATGATATATATCACTATGTTAAGCCCTCAATCGTCCTATAGGGTCTATTTTTTGAAAAACGTCCAAAATGACAAGGGGTGCCCCCATTGGGATGGCCACAGGTGGGGGTGCTCCCTAACCAGCCAGGGATACCTTGCACCCTCCTAATGACATTCATATTTAAAATATGCTCATGGTTACCCGTTTCAATTACCAGGTACACGGTTGTCAATTTGCAATGTCTTACAATGGGCATTTCCCCTTACAAATTTGACAGGCTCCGAAATACTGCAGAAATGCCCAATTGACTGGCCCATTGAACTCGGGATGGCCGAAGTGATCATGGTTCCTCTCCATCGCTGTTGGTGTTGATTTCAACATGTCAAATTCGTGATCTTAAAAGCCCATTGAAACATATTGCAAATGTACAGTGAAACATATTGCAAATGTACAGTACATTTACCAGGTCCATATTTTCAAAAGGGTTTTAAATGACTTTAGGGGCTGCTCCTGGTCCAGGATCTTTATGGGAGTATCCCACTATGGCCCTAAGTCAGTGGGAGAAGCCCTGCTCATTTATGGAGGTTTTCAAAAATGTTCAAAAAATGACAGTGTCCACACTCTCTTCCATTGCTTTGTACAGTACATTTGCAATATGTTTCACTGTACATTTGCAATATGTTTCAATGGGCTGTTAACATCACGAATATGACAAGCTCTAAAATACTTCAGGAATGGTCAATTGACTGCCCGTTGATCTCGGGATGGCCAGGATTGATAGTGGTACCTGTCCATAGCTCGTTGGTGTTGATTTCAACATGTAAAAGCCCATTGAAACATATTGCAAATGTACAGTGAAACATATTGCAAATGTACAGTACATTTGCAATATGTTTCAATGGGCTGTTAACATCACGAATATGACAAGCTCTAAAATACTGCAGGAATGGCCAATTGACTGCCCGTTGATCTCAGGATGGCCAGGATTGATAGTGGTACCTGTCCATAGCTCGTTGGTGTTGATTTCAACATGTAAAAAAAAAGCCCATTGAAACATATTGCAAATGTACAGTGAAACATATTGCAAATGTACAGTACATTTGCAATATGTTTCAATGGGCTGTTAACATCACGAATATGACAAGCTCTAAAATACTTCAGGAATGGCCAATTGACTGCCCGTTGATCTCAGGATGGCCAGTATTGATAGTGGTACCTGTCCATAGCTCATTGGTGTTGATTTCAACATGTAAAAAGCCCATTGAAACATATTGCAAATGTACAGTGAAACATATTGCAAATGTACAGTACATTTGCAATATGTTTCAATGGGCTGTTAACATCACAAATATGACAAGCTCTAAAATACTGCAGGAATGGCCAATTGACTGCCCGTTGATCTCAGGATGGCCAGGATTGATAGTGGTACCTGTCCATAGCTCGTTGGTGTTGATTTCAACATGTCAAAAAAGCCCATTGAAACATATTGCAAATGTACAGTGAAACATATTGCAAATGTACAGTACATTTGCAATATGTTTCAATGGGCTGTTAACATCACGAATATGACAAGCTCTAAAATACTTCAGGAATGCCCAATTGACTGCCCGTTGATCTCAGGATGGCCAGGATTGATAGTGGTACCTGTCCATAGCTCGTTGGTGTTGATTTCAACATGTCAAAAAAAGCCCATTGAAACATATTGCAAATGTACAGTGAAACATATTGCAAATGTACAGTACATTTGCAATATGTTTCAATGGGCTTTTAACATCACGAATATGACAAGCTCTAAAATACTGCAGGAATGGTCAATTGACTGCCCGTTGATCTCGGGATGGCCAGGATTGATAGTGGTACCTGTCCATAGCTCGTTGGTGTTGATTTCAACATGTAAAAAAAAAAGCCCATTGAAACATATTGCAAATGTACAGTGAAACATATTGCAAATGTACAGTACATTTGCAATATGTTTCAATGGGCTTTTAACATCACGAATATGACAAGCTCTAAAATACTGCAGGAAAGCCCAATTGACTGCCCGTTGATCTCAGGATGGCCGGGCTTGACGGTTTTAACTTATTGCAAATGGACAAAGGTCTGCCATAAAGTCACTATAATGAAAACGTAAAACACCTAGTTACGTTCTAGTTGCGGGTCCAGTTCGACGTTATGTGTCGGCCTATCTGACGCGACCCCAAATCCCGAGTTTCGCTCGATAGGTCATTCGGAGCCCGAGCAGCGACCTTAATTGGTGCTGAAAATCCACGTTTTCCGGGCGTTGCTATGGGGTCCTTGAATGAGCTATCGGACAGAAACGTTAGGATCCGTCTCTATGGGCCGAGGCGGTTCTAATGCACCTAGCCTTGTGTCTCTGGGACTTTTAGAAATTTTGTCATTTTCGTGATGTAAAAATGAATTGAAAATATTGCAAATGTACAAGGCTGTTTCTCGGCCTGTGAACCTTCTAGAGCCCCATAACTCACCGTGCACTATCGACATAAGCTCTAGAAAAGGGTTCTAAAGTTTCAGAGCTCTAGGTCTGACGGTTCTTTAATATTTCGAACGAAAGTAACTATTGCAGGCAGTGTGTGTCTGTAAGCCCCACACTATGTCACTCCCCATGGACTGTGTGCATGTGTGAGTTTTTCAAGGGATTCTGATGGGAGAAATGACTGATTTACAGTTCATTGGGGTTGCGTAATCACACATGTGAAGTTTTGGAAAGATGTGACCTTTTTAACCCTTCAAACAGCACCTTTGACCTCCTATTTAAAGCACTTCCGGTTGTCACAGGAAGCTGTAGGTACACACATATACTCATTGGGGTAGGCTTTACAGAATCCTGAGTTTTAAGTCTGTAAGTTAAGAACTGACTGATTTACACAGGTTTGAAAGTCTGTTTTTCACCAACAGCAGGTTGGGTACTGTAAAACACCTTTAGGGTGAATTTAACCACTTCCGGTTGCTCCAGGAAGCTTAGAATCAACACAGGTAGACCTCATAGTGGCCTGATGGATTGCCATCAAAGACAGGTTCATAAGACATTCATAACCCACATAGGCACCAGGTTGAATTTAGGCGAGCAGGCAATGTATTCCTATGGGGAGAGATGTCATAGCAAACGGTTTGATGTAAATACCCTGTTTTCACTGTTAAGGGTTAATGCCACAGGGCCACGGTTAGGCTTGCACAGATCGGGAGGTCCTAAGGAACGCTCCGGAAGTCGAATCGTGCTTCTAACCCAAACGGTTCTGCCGCTGTCACCCAAAAGCAGCTGAAATTTAGGGCCAGGCTTCATTTTCGGCCTACTTTTTGGCACGGTTGCTGCGGTCAGACCGAGTGAGCTACGGTCAAGCGGGGCATCTCGTTGAACTCGGCAAGGCCTAGAGACTATGGTGATGCCATTGCAGGCCCTTTGTGTCTTTAAGACCCACACTGTGTCACTCCATCCCAGCTATGTGTTTGTGTGTGTGTGTGGGAGTTGTCTTGTAAATATGATGGGAGAAATGACTCATTTACAGTTCATGAGGGTTGCCTAATCACACATATGAAGTTTTGGAAAGATGTGACCTTTTTAACCCTTCGAAACAGCACCTATGACCCCATTTTAAAGCACTTCCGGTTGTCACAGGAAGCTGTAGGTAGACACATATCCTCATTGGGGTAGGCTTTTACAGAATCCTGAGTTTTAAGTCTGTAAGTTAAGAACTGACTGATTTACACAGGGTTGAATGTCTGTTTTTCACCAACTGCAGGTTGGGTCTATCAAAACACCTTTAGGGTGATTTTTACCACTTCCGGTTGCTCCAGGAAGCTTAGAATCAACACAGGTAGACCTCATAGTGGTCTGATGGATTGCTATCGAAGACAGGTTCATAAGACATTCATAACCCACATAGGCACCAGGTTGAATTTAGGGGAGCAGGCAATGTATTCCTATGGGGAGAGATTTCATAGCAAACTGTTTGATGTAAATACCCTGTTTTCACTGTTAAAGGTTAATGCCACACAGTCACGGTTAGGCTTGCTCAGATCGGGAGGACCTTAGGAACATTCCTGAAGTTGAATTGTGCTTCTAACCCAAACGGGTCTGCCGCTGTCACCCAAAATCAGCTGACATTTAGGGCCAGGCTTCATTTTGCGCCTACTTTTTTGCACGGTCTATGAGGTCAGAGCGAGCTACAGTCACATATATCAGGGCAGGCTGTTTAAATCATAGTAAAAATGTAAAACACCTAGTTACGTTCTAGCTGCGGGTCCAGTTCCGACATTATGTGTCGGCCTAGCTGAGGCGACCCCGAATCTCAAGTTTCGGCTCGATAGGTCATTTGGAGTCCGAGCAGCGACCTTAATTGGTGCTGAAAATCCACGTTTTCCGGGCATTGCTACGGGGTCCTTGAATGAGCTATCGGACAGAAACGTTAGGGTCCGTCTCTATGGGCCGAGGCGGTTCTAATGCACCTAGCCTTGTGTCTCTGGGACTTTTAGAAATTTTGTCATTTTCGTGATGTAAAAATGAATTGAAAATATTGCAAATGTACGAGAGCCCCGTAGCTCACCGTGCACGATCGACTAAAGGTCTAGAATGGGTTTCTAAAGTTTCAGAGCTCTAGGTCTGACGGTTCTTTAATAGTTCGAACAAAAGTAACTATTGCAGGCAGTGTCTGTCTGTAAGCCCCTCACTGTGTCATTCCCCATTGACTGTGCATGTGTGTGATTTCAGAAAATCACAGAAAATCACAGAAATCACGTAGAGCTCCGAAACCCACTTTAACGGATCCGTCTGAACACGCAGCAACTGGATCCATAACTTTTTTGGGGAAAAAAAATATTTTTCTCAACATTACGAATTGGACATTTGACAATTAATCGAAAATTAAAAGAGATAAATGTCTGGTTCTTTTTTTCCTTATACCGTAGGTTCATGTACTTTGACGTAAAGCTGTCAAATTAGTGCTCTATTTCCATTTTTCACCTTTAATCCCAGAAAATGGGCCTTATCTCAAAAACCGTGAGTCCCTGACGCCATTCTGTTTCTGGCCAACTGCCCATATGGCCAAACCCATGCCCACCAAGTTTCGTCTTCAAAGTATTTTCGGTTTAGGAGAAAAAGCCAGGTCAATTAGGTGTATGTTTTGTACATTTGCAATATGAAGGCATTCGCCATCTGGTGGGATTAACATGAAGGGCGGAAAAATGAAAAAATTGAATTTATTTTATTAAACGGACATCGAAAGTCCGAGAAAGTTCGTTTGATGACTTCCTGGAAGATTTGGCCCTAGGGCACGTTTCGACGGCGCCGGGCTTATTTTAGAAACAATTTCGGACGTCTAGTAAGGGAGCGTACATTTGCAATATGCAGTTTCTCATCAAACATACAGCAAATGCCATCCGCGTCCCTTATGTAGGTTAGTTTTGTAAGTGATGCTGTATCCGACTGTAAGTGAGGCTGTTTCTGTAGTAGAGGACACACCTGAAATAGGTACCGCATTCTCTATGGTAAGTCCATTGTTGTTCAAGGAAGCATGAAAAGAGAAACTTTCTTGGGTAACGTAAAGACCAACTGCCCATTTAAAAAAATTAAAAACGATTTAACTTTTAGAAAACAGCCTATGAGTCCAAAATAATTTATTCTACTGTCAAAATTGACAACAGTGTAAATAGGATAATTTTGGTCAGCGTTTTGTACCCGAGTATGTCACAACATAACGTAAATGAAGGTTGGGTTTGTTTCAACCTGCTCACAACTGGCAGCACACAGTAATCATCACTGCCCCCATCGTAATGCCGCGGTAAATGGGGTTTGACTTTGGATATCTATTTCAGGGCTAGTTAGGGATCATCTGTAAACTACACAAATGTAGGCTACATGGGACAATATGTTCAAATTCCAATACTTAAAAAACCTCAAACAACAAATTCTTATACAGATATTGAAAGCATTTAATGAGAACTAAAAGGTGTGCAACATGAATATTGTCTCATTTTACATTGTGTCATTTATTGTTAAACCAACTTTGCCACGGTTGTTGCAAACCAAGGCTGAAGCTTATTGGCGAAAAATAATTTTGGCTAACTCTCCCCCACCTGCAAACGTGCACACGAGACACCCACATCAAACCACAGCCCGAAACCAACTCACCTTTGAATGGTCACGGCCGTTGGTATTTCTCAGTGAGACACATTTTAAAATGAGGCCAAATCAGGAAGTTCAGCCAACCTCTTAAGGATTTCTGCATTTGCTCCTCAGTGTCCAGCTGCAAATAAATAAATTAAAAATCCTACAATGTGATTTTCTGGATTTCTTTTTCTCATTTCGTCTGTCATAGTTGAAGTGTACCTATGATGAAAATTACAGGCCTCTCTCATCTTTTTTAAGTTGGAGAACTTGCACAATTGGTGGCTGACTAAATACTTTTTTGCCCCACTGTATGTCTAGCCCGCAGGCACGGCAAGCTAGGATACATCCGTTCATAATGGGCTAGTCTATGTCTGGTCTCATGGCTGCGTTTACACAGGCAGCCCAATTCTGATTTATTTTTCCACTAATTGGTCTTTTGCCAATAATTGGGCAAAATATCAGAATTGGGCTGGCCTTTTGTGAACGCAGCCTATGACTGGTGGTCCTTATGTCTCATGCCTGGTCCTGGTTCTTCTCCCGCCCCAGGAGTCCAACGGTCCATCGGACAGCTATGCGGCCATCGCCCAGGTGGACTCTCTGAGAGCGGAGCCCGAGAGCCTGCGGAAGTGGAGGGAAGAGCAGAAGGCACGGCTGGAGCAACTAGGTAAGTAAACAGAAACTAAGGTGTGGCCCAAATGGCACTTTGTTCCTTTTTATATAGTGCACAACGTTTAGCCAGGGTCCATAGGGCTCTGGTCAAAAGTAGTGCACAATGTAGGGAATAGGGGTGCCAGTTTGGACACACACACACAGCTACTTCAGACTTACGTACTACAACTGCATACAGTATCTACTACTGACTTCTTAGTCAGTATTTTGTCCAGTCAATGTACACACTGACAAAGGTTGACACCTAAATGTAAAAACAGAATTCCCCTTGCCTGCTAAAAAGCGAAATAAAAGACCTACAAATATTAAGTTGAATAGTCTATTTCTGTGTGTGAACCACCCTTCATTTGGGATCCACTCAGTGTATTGTCCTGTATGGTATGCTTGAGTTGGTCTTGTTCTTGTTGTATTGACTCTATAGTCGATCTCCTGAGAAAAGAGCGCCACCTTCTGCCTTCTGTATGTCATACAATGCGTTGCAGACTTAAACGTTTCATCCTGGGTAGTATTCATTAGTGCACACCATAGCAAAACGTTTTGCAACGGAAAAATGAAAACAAGCAATTCTTATTGGACAAATTCAGGTAGTCCTGCCCATTTCCGCCTGTTTGCTTCCGTTCCGTTCCTACTGAATACTACCCTGGTATTGTGCAGATTCTGTTGATTCTGTATTGATCACACCATCCGAATCTTTCCCTGTGTGTATGTGAACCCTGAAGACTCTGCGTCCAAGGCTGCGGAGGCTGAGTGGAAAGAGAAGGCCAAGAAAGAGCTGGAGGACTGGCATGTGCACCAGAATGAACAGATGGAGAAGAACAAGGCCAACAACAGGTTAGTTCCTACCCAAGCTCTGTTTAGTTCCTACATGGTTCCCCCAACTAACATTACAGGAAATACAAGTATAACAAGATACTAAATATATATTAGGCGAAATATGCATCCAATGAATCTGAATTAATAGTTCACTGTCATAATCTAAATTAATAGTTCACTGTCATAATCTGAATTAATAGTTCACTGTCATAATCTAAGAGCAACAATGTTATAAGAATGTGTGTTTCTGTGGTTATTTCGTGACATCAGATCAGGAAATAGGATGTATAACCTTAGACTTACAGACTTCCAATAGACTGTCACAGAAAGTTGACTTCATTCATGTACCTAAAAAGAAGAAGAAGAATAAGAATAATAATGTGGACAGGATTTCCTGGTAAATATCCTAAACAGAGTGGAAACTTGGAACTGTGATAGCTGAGCTGACCTCTGCCCCCAGGGCTCCAATGTTTTGTTGGCCGGTTTTTTGTAACAGACAGTTATTGTTCATTATTTAGGGTATGTCACCAAGCTGAAATGTTGTAATAGATCTGACCTGGATTTCTCAACCTTATTTCTTTGAGCTAATGAAATAACTAAATGACACTTGACTTCTCATTGCGTTTGTATTGATTTTCATCAAAGTTGATTTAACTATGAACTAATGTTTAACTATTTTAACGCCATGTGTTATCCTACACTTACAGTGCATTGGGAAAGTATTCAGACCTCTTGACTTTTTCCACATTTTGTTACGTTACAGCCTTCACGATACCCCCATAATGACATCACGATACCCCCATAATGACATCACGATACCCCCATAATGACATCACGATACCCCCATAATGACAAAGCAAAAACAGGTTTTTAGATTTTTTTTTGGCAAATCTATTAAAAATAAAATACTGATCAAATTTACATCAGTATTCAGACCCTTTACTCAGTACTTTGTTGAAGCACCTTTGGCAGTGATTACAGCCTTGTGTCTTCTTGGGTATGACGCTACAAGCTTGGCACACCTGTATTTGGAGAGTTTCTCCCATTCTTCTCTGCAGATCCTCTCAAGCTCTGTCAGGTTGGATGGGGAGCATCGCTGCACAGCTATTTTCAGGTCTCTCCAGAGATGTTCGATCGGGTTCAAGTCTAGGCTCTGGCTGGGCCACTCAAGGACATTGAGACTTGTCCCGAAGCCACTCCTGTGTTGTCTTGGCTGTGTGCTTAGGGTTGTTGTCCTGTTGGAAGGTAAACCTGTCACCCCAGTCTGAGGTCCTGAGTGCTCTGGAGCAGGTTTTCATCAAGGATTTCTCTGTACTTTGCTCCGTTCATCTTTGCTTCAATCCTGTCTAGTCTCCCAGTCCCTGGCACTGAAAAACATCCCCACAGCAGGATGCTGCCACCACCATGCTTCACCGTAGGGATGGTGCCAGGTTTCCTCCAGACGTGCCAAAGAGTTCAATCTTGGTTTTCATCAGACCAGAGAATCTGACCAAGGCCCTTCTCCCCCGTTTTGGTCTTGGTGGTTCCAAACTTCTTCCATTAAATATATATATTTAACCTTTATTTAACTAGGCAAGTCAGATAAGAACAAATTCTTATTTACAATGACGGCCTAGCGGGGAACAGTGGGTTAACGGCCTTGTTCAGGGGCAGAACGACAGGTTTTTACCTTGTCAGCTCGGGGGATTCAATCCAGCAACCTTTCGGGTTACTGGCCCAACGCTCTAACCACTAGGCTACCCTGCCGCCCCATCCTTGAGAATGATGGAGACCACTGTGTTCTTGGGGACCTTCAATGCTGCAGAAATGTTTTGGTACCCTTCCCCAGATCTGTGCCTCGACACAATCCTGTCTCGGAGCTCTATGGACAATTCCTTCAACCTCATGGCTTGGTTTTTGCTCTGCCATGCATTAACTGTGGGAGCTTAAATAGACCGGTGTGTGCCTTTCCAAATCAGGTCCTATCAATTGAATTTACCACAGGTGGACTCCAATGAAGTTGTAGAAACATCTCAAGGATGATCAATGGCAGGTTTCAAGTCTCTTAGCAAAAAGTGTCAATTCTTATTTCAGTTTTTATTTTATACATTTGCAAGAATTTCTAAACCTGTTTTCCCTTCGTCATTATGGGATATTGTGTGTAGATTGAGGGGGGAAAAAATACTTTAATCTATTTTAGAATAAGGCTCTAACGTGGAAAAAATGACGGGGTCTGAATACTTTCCGAATGCGCTGTAAATGACTTAAAGTATTTCTATCCAGTTCATGCTTTTCTCTTTCAGTCGTAAACACATTTTATTCTTTGGGGTCTTTGCTTTCGTGTTCTGTACTGAACAAAAAATATAAACGCAACATGCAAACATTTCAAAGATTTTACTGAGTTACAGTAAAATTATTAAATAGAAATTAATTAATTAGGCCTTAATCTACTGATTTTCACATGACTAAGAATAAAGATATGCATCTGTTGGTCACAGATACCTTTAAAAAGGATCAGAAAACCAGTCAGTATCTGATGTGACCACCATTTGCCTCATGCAGCGCGAAACATCTCCTTCGCATAGAGTTGATCAGGCTGTTGATTGTGGCCTGTGGAATGTTGTCCCGCTCAGTTGCTGGATATTGGCGAGAACTGGAACACGCTGTCGTACACGTTCATCCAGAGCATCCCAAACATGCTGACATGTCTGAGTAAGCAAGCCATGGAAGAACTGAGACAATTCCTGGAAGCTGAAAACGTGTGCATATCCAGTCGACATGGGGCCGTGCGTTATCATGGCTGAAACAGAGGTGATGGCGGTGGATGAATGGCACGACAAGGGGCCTCAGGATCACGGTATCTATACTATATAAACAAAAGTATGTGGACACCCCCTTCAAATTGGTGGATTCTGCTGTTTCAGGGTTTGGAGGATGCCAGGAGAACGCTACCTGCCCCATTGCATATTGCCAACTGTAAAGTTTGGTGGAGGAGGAATAATGGTCTGGGGCTGTTTTTCATGGTTTGGGCCCCTTATTTCCAGTTAAGGGAAATCTTAACGCTACAGCATACAATGGCATTCTAGATGATTCTGTGCTTCCAACTTTGTGGCAACATTTTTGGGAAGGCCCTTTCCTGTTTCATCATGACAATGCCCCTGTGCACAAAGTGAGGTCCATACAGAAATGGTTTGTTGAGATTTCTGTGGAAGAACTTGACTGGCCCTCACAAAGCCCTGACCTCAACTCCATCGAACACCTTTGGAATGAATTGGGAACGCCGACTGCGAGCCAGGCCTAATCGCCCAACACCAGTGCCTGACCTCACTAATACTCTTGTGGCTGAATGGAAGCAAGTCCCCCGCAGCAATGTTCCAACGTCTAGTGGAAAGCCTTCCCAGAAGAGTGGAGGCTGTTATAGCAGCAAAGGGGGGGGCCAACTCCATATTAATGCCTATGATTTTGGAATGAGATGTTCGACGAGCAGGTGTCCATATACTTTTGGTCATGTATGTGCATTCAAATTGCCATCGAATAAAATGCAATAGTGTTCATTGTCTGTAGCTTATACCTGCCCATACCATAACCCCACCTCCACCATGGGCCACTCTGTTCACAACGTTGACATCAGCAAACCGTTCAACCACACGACGCCATACACGCCGTCTGCCCGGTACAGTTGAAACTGGGATTCATCAGTGAAGAGCACACTTCTCCAGTGTGCCAGTGGCCATCGAAGGTGAGAATTTGCCCGCTGAAGTCTGTTATGATGCTGAACTGCAGTCAGGTCAAGACCCTGGTGAGGACGACGAGCACACAGATGAGCTTCCCCGAGACGGTTTCTGACAGTTTGATCAGAAATTATTTGGTTGTACAAACCCATCAGTTTCATCTGCTGTCCGGGTGGCTGGTCTCAGACGATACCGCAGGTGAAGAAGCTGGATGTGGAGGTCCTGGACTGGCGTGGTTACATGTGGTCTGCGGTTGTGAGGCCGGTTGGGCGTACTGCCAAATTCTCTAAAACGACATTGGAGGCAGCTTATGGTAGAGAAAAAATTTACATTTTTAAATTATTTGGCAACAGCTCCTGTGGACATTCTTTCAGTCAGCGTGCCAATTGCACTCTCCTTCAACTTGAGACATCTGTGGCATTGTGTTGTGTGACAACTGCAGTAGTATTTTATTGTCCCCAGCACAAGGTGCACCTGTGTAATGATCATGCTGTTTAATCAGCTTCTTGATGTGCCACACCTGTCAGGTGGATGGATTATCTTGGCAAAGGAGAAATGCTCACTAACAGGGATGTAAACAAATTTGTGTACAAAGTTTGAGAGAAATAAGCTTTTTTGTGCGTATGGACCATTTCTGGGATGTTTTATTTCAGCTCATCAAACATGGGACCAACACTTTTTTGCGTTTTTTTTTTTTATATAATTTTTGTTCAGTGTAAAAACAATCTTCTCTCATGCTTCCCAACCGACTGTCCAGTCTGGCACGGTAGCAGTTTGTAACTACATCTCTTATACTATGGAATTGTCCTATACATCTTAGAGAAATGAATTGTATTGTCCTATACACAGTGCACAAAATATTAAGAACACCTTCCTAATATTAATATTGCGTTGCACCCCCATTTGCCCTCAGAGCAGCCTCGATTTGTTGGGGCATGAACTCTACAAGGTGTCGAAAGCATTCCACAGGGATGCTGGCCCATGTTGACTGCAATGCTTCACACACAGTTGTCAAGTTGGCTGGTAGTGGATCTCTCTGAATAGCTCATCCTATCTCATCCCAGAGATACTCAATTAGATTGAGCATCTGGTGACTGGACAGACCACTGCAGTAAGCTGAATTCAGCTGTCATGTTCGTGGAACCATTCCTGGGCAATCCTAGCCTTGTGGTATGGGGCATTATCCAGCTGGGGGAAAAAAACTATTTGCAGATGGATACACTGCTGCCGTGAAGGGATGCACCTGATTGGCAATAATGTTCAGATATCTTGTGGCATTCAAAATGTTGCTCCACTTTTATCAAGGGGCCCAATGTGTGCCATGAAAACACACTCCTCACCACCCGCCTGCAATGTTGCCACGCTGTGTGATGGATGCATGTCCTCGTGGTTTCCTCTGTACTCTAGCCCTCCCGTCATTTTGAATCAGCAGGAACCAGGATTCGTCAGACCAGGCAATGTTTTTCCAGTTCTCCAGTGTTTTCGTTCCCCACTGCAACCTCAGTTTCTTGGTTTTGTGTTGCTGAAAGAAGTGGAACACTAAGTTTTTTTTTTTTTGCTGCCATACCCCATTTGTTTCAAGGTTTGAAGAGTTCTGCATTAGTTGTTTGGGTCTTTGGGCGCCAATGTTGTACTGGACTGTCTGTTTTCTCTGCACAATTCATGGCAGCCTAATTTGTCCTCTTTCATCGATGACCCATTTTCCACCACTGGGCCTGCTGTTGGCTGGATGTCCTCTGGGAGGTGGACCATTCTTGATACACACGGGAAACCATTGAGCATGAAAAACCCAGCAGCGTTGCAGTTCTTGACTCAAACCGCTGCGCCTGACACCTACTACCGTAATCCGTTCAAAGGCGCTTAAATCTTTTGTCTTGTCCATTCACCATCTGAATGGCGGACATACACCATCGATGTCTCAAGATTTACATGTTTTTCGCTTTAACCTGTCACCTCCCCTTTTATCTACACTGATTTTTGAAGTGGATTTAACAGGTGACATCAAATAAGGGATCATAGCTTTCACCTGGATTCACCTGGTCGTTCTGCACTGTTCATTTGATTGAACGTCCTCTCTTGAATCTTGTTTCGTTCTCTGGTCTTCTGTCACTAGTTTCCTAACAACCCCTCTAAACTCTGCCTGTTGTGTGACACTGACCTGTTTCTGTCCGTCTCTTTCTTTCTCTCTACTGCACACTAGGATTGTTGATGAGACTTTCTACAAACAGCCCGACTCTGAAGTGCTAGGCTTTGTGTAGGCTTTGCTACCTCTTCTGCTTCTGGTGTCGTGTTGTCTTGGCATTCTCCCTTTTTTTTTTAAGTTACCCGTAATTATTTTGTTTGCATGTTCCCACTGTGAAACAAACCAGTGAATAACACATGATGCGAGGGCTTATTTGGGTCTTGGAAGGGACTCTTATTTGACAATGTCCATGAATCACAACAACCGTGTTCATGGAAATTCATCTAAATTATTTGTTGTGATCATTTGCCAGAAATGCACGTAGCCTATTTTCAATACCGTGTGTGTCAGTTTTAGTCAAATGTACATACGCTATGAGTCTGTGACATGGAAATATTAAAGCATGGCATATCAGAGGTGCTAATCTCTATGGGATGGTTTTCCTGACACAGATTAAAGCATGGCATGTCAGTGGTGCTAATCTCTATGGGATGGTTTTCCTGACACAGATTAAAGCATGGCATATCAGAGGTGCTAATCTCTATAGGGCGGTTTTCCTGACACAGTTTTAAATCCTGGAATAAAATTGTACACTGCTCAAAAAAATAAAGGGAACAGTAAAATAACACATCATAGATCTGAATGAATGAAATAATCTTATTAAATACTTTTTTCTTCACATAGTTGAATGTGCTGACAACAAAATCACGCAAAGATTATCAATGGAAATCAAATTTATCAACCCATGGAGGTCTGGATTTGGAGTCACACTCAAAATTAAAAGTGGAAAACCACACTACAGGCTGATCCAACTTTGATGTAATGTCCTTAAAACAAGTCAAAATGAGGCTCAGTAGTGTGTGTGGCCTCCACGTGCCTGAATGACCTCCCTACAACGCCTGGGCATGCTCCTAATGAGGTGGCGGATGGTCTCCTGAGGGATCTCCTCCCAGACCTGGACTAAAGCATCCGCCAACTCCTGGACAGTCTGTGGTGCAACGTGGCATTGGTGGATGGAGCGAGACATGATGTCCCAGATGTGCTCAATTGGATTCAGGTCTGGGGAACGGGCGGGCCAGTCCTTAGCATCAATGCCTTCCTCTTGCAGGAACTGCTGACACACTCCAGCCACATGAGGTCTAGCATTGTCTTGCATTAGGAGGAACCCAGGGCCAACCGCACCAGCATATGGTCTCACAAGGGGTCTGAGGATCTCATCTCGGTACCTAATGGCAGTCAGGCTACCTCTGGCGAGCACATGGAGGGCTGTGCGGCCCCCAAAGAAATGCCACCCCACACCATGACTGACCCACCGCCAAACCGGTCATGCTGGAGGATGTTGCAGGCAGCAGAACGTTCTCCACGGGCGTCTCCAGACTCTGTCACGCCTGTCACGTGCTCAGTGTGAACCTGCTTTCATCTGTGAAGAGCACAGGGCGCCAGTGGCGAATTTGCCAATCTTGGTGTTCTCTGGCAAATGCCAAACGTCCTGCACGGTGTTGGGCTGTAAGCACAACCCCACCTGTGGACGTTGGGCCCTCATACCACCCTCATGGAGTCTGTTTCTGACCGTTTGAGCAGACACATGCACATTTGTGGCCTGCTGGAGGTCATTTTGCAGGGCTCTGGCAGTGCTCCTCCTTGCACAAAGGCGGAGGTAGTGGTCCTGCTGCTGGGTTGTTGCCCTCCCACGGCCTCCTCCACGCCTCCTGATGTACTGGCCTGTCTCCTGGTAGCGCCTCCATGCTCTGGACACTACGCTGACAGACACAGAAAACCTTCTTGCCACAGCTCGCATTGATGTGCCATCCTGGATGAGCTGCACTACCTGAGCCACTTGTGTGGTTTGTAGACTCCGTCTCATGCTACCACTAGAGTGAAAGCACCGCCAGCATTCAAAAGTGACCAAAACATCAGCCAGGAAGCATAGGAACTGAGAAGTGGTCTGTGGTCACCACCTTCAGAACCACTCCTTTATTGGGGGTGTCTTGCTAATTGCCTATAATTTCCACCTGTTGTCTATTCCATTTGCACAACAGCATGTGAAATTTATTGTCAATCAGTGTTGCTTCCTAAGTGGACAGTTTGATTTCACAGAAGTGTGATTGACTTGGAGTTACATTGTGTTGTTTAAGTGTTCCCTTTATTTTTTTGAGCAGGGTATTTCAAAGGAGATTCTCCATTGAGCATTGTAAATGTATTAGTCCAAGATCAGGCTTAATCTGTGTCCGGGAAACCGTCCCTCAATCACCTTGTCCAACACCTCATCCATATCTCCCTCCCCCTTCCTCCAGGGCATCTGAAGAGGCCTTCCTGTCTGAGGCTGACGGTGACAGCCCAGGGACGGAGTGGGAGAGAGTGGCACGTCTCTGTGACTTCAACCCCAAGACCAACAAGACAGCCAAGGATGTGTCCCGGATGCGCTAGGTCCTCATAGCCCTCAAACAGACACCTCTGGTGCGCTAGTTCGGCCAATGGAACGGAGGGGTGGTGATGATGGTTCCGGTTTCCCTTCTTTTAAAATATTGTTACTGTACATTCTTTATTAAACTCCTTCCCTCTACCGAACTACCGAGGGCATTGGGTCAAACCCCTAATCTCTTAAGCATGAGGCCTCTCCCAATAAGTGTTTTGTAATTTTATAAAAAATACCAGATTAGGTTAATCTCCACTGTAATGTGTAAGGTCTAACATAGCCAGTCCTGTCCAGGAACTACATTAGGAGTAGATCGTAAACCACCTACGCCTGTTTTATTTATTTTTATTAAGAATTGATTCATTGACCTATTCATTCACTGTTGAATGATATTCCTAATTGATTATTTAACGGTAGTAATTGATTATTTAACGGTAGTAATTGATTATTTAACGGTAGCTAGTAGTAATTGATTATTTAAACGGTAGCTAGTAGTAATTGATTATTTAAACGGTAGCTAGTAGTAATTTGAGATGCTACGAACTTGTGGCCTTGTTGACCTTTGAACTCCTCGTTACTCCGGTCACGGTTTGTGCTTTTGGCCAGATTAATTTCCTTTCCCAAGCTAGACTACTTATAGCCTGGTTTCAGATCTGTTTTGTGCCGTCTTGCCAAACGTGACAATGATCCTTTTTATACATACCTTCTATGCAATGACCATAGGAGTTGGCAGGACAGCACAAACAGATCAGGGACCAGGCTAGACAATGTAGTCTGCTCCAACCAATAAGTGTCTTCGCATCCAACGAATCATTCTGAGGTAGATCCTCCGTAAGCATCAGAAGAATACACATACTGTGTTGTTTTCAGGCTGTGGATCCTTGGGGAACCGCCCCGTCCTCCTGGATAGATCCATATCATGTCCAAACGCATGTGTCTCGTTACCTCTACTTTAGGCACAAGTGGTCAACCCTTCTATTCACTTTTTCCTCACTGTCAATCGTGAAGGGTCATTTCTGAGGGTCGTTTTACCAGTGAGACGTCTATGCAGCGTCTGTATACCAACCATTTGATCTCGATCAGTTTCATGGGATATATATATACCCTTTTAGATCTTAAGTGTTTTGAATGACGCACAGTGAGTGAATTTTAGAACAGAAGGTGCTAATAAACTGTAGCAAATCTGTGTTTTGTTTCAATCAAAGCAAATGTTTGTTGTCTAGTAGCACACTTGAGTTATGTCCGCATGAGAGAGATGCAACCATTCAAACAATCACCCTGAAATCAGGTGGTTTTTTTTGTTGTTTTTGCCTTACAGTAACATTAAACTATTATGTTGTAACATCATGTGATCTTGCAAACACTGATTCAGCTTTGATCTAACTTCATTAAATGAGTAGCAGAGTAGCCTGTCGAGACTGTGGAAGGAGAGAATCCCCCCACACATGTTGTGGGAGCTAAAACAAGCCATGCCAATTACCACATTGGGCGATGTGACAATGATGTCACTGAGTAGGCCTGAATAGACCTCAGGGCTGTGATCACATGGGCTAATACACATGAGGGCATTGGGCTGGGATCAGGAACTGCATTTGTATTATTTTGAAATGTTTTATTTTCTGTATGCCGCCCTGCCACCATTTATAATTTAACCTCGAAGCAGAATGTGGGCGTTATTGGGCGTGAACAAGCAAAGAACTTTGACTGAAAGACGATGGTGGCAAAAGGTTTACGAGGGAAATTGTGTCAGCATATGGGGACGTGTCCCAAGTGCTTCACGTAAGGGTGAAATACTATAAAAGGCAGAGCCCTGTTGGACAGAATTCGGGTTGTTCCATGGACCAGAATGGCTTTTTGGCACTTTGCATTAAAAGTCTTTTTTAAATGTATTTTATTTTATTACAAGTTCCAGTAAGGTGTCATATTTTGATTAAATATTCCGCGACAATGTGCAGAACCTTTTAACCCCAGGACGAAAAGTCCAATCCACAGCCACTCTGTTTTTGTTATTTTTTTTAAAGAGTCCTCATATCCATGGCCAAATTAAACAAGAAATCTAGAATGACATGGACATGTTGTAAACAGTTGGATGAACGCTAGTCTGTTGAGTCATATTTTCAAACACTTCCCCCTTTCATTTAAACTGCGGTTGCCTCAATCTGTGATTACCTGTCATCTACTGGGACATTAGCATCCTGTCTTCACACCGAGGGGAATGCTACATGGGAACTGAAACTCTTCATCAATTAAAATGATCTCTGAAATCTGTTTTGGTATTGTCTTTTTTTTTTATCAAGTAAAAGGTTTGTGTGAGCATTAAATAAGACTGTGTACGATACACAGCGGGTACTTGGGAAGACTGAAGACCATAGGCTTATGGTTAAAATACTCGTGAAGGGGTACACTGTACTTAGTGGTACAGTGACCGAAACTGGTTGAGAACCACTGGACTAGCACTAGAAAAGCCATGAGCTGTTCCTCTGCCTCCCTTACAAGAGCCCCACACTGGCAGGTCTCTGCCTCCCTTACTAGAGCCCCCACTGGCAGGTCATCTTTACCAGACCCTAGAACACCCCTTATTCACTATATTGGTCCTAAGAGCCAGATGCTCAATCTTGCTCTCAAGTATTATAGCACACAAATTGACTTATACATTTTTATAAAGGAACAGGCATATACCCTATATGTGTGTGAGGATACATTGCGCTGTGTTTCTCTTGCCATGGTGATCAGAGTCTTGGAATAATTCTCAGTATCTTACAGAGGTGGATCTCACTGACAGATAAGCAAGTGGTAGTGGGTCGGCTGGCCCACTTTCCTCCAACTCAGAGATATTTTTCTACATATGTGGATGGCTGCATTGCACTTCAATTATATAGTTACACAGTGACGGTTTAAACTCGAGGCAGTCTGTGCCCTGCTTGCTGTGCCGTCTGCAGGACAGGGGTTGTACATTTCATTTGACTGGATCAGCCCAAAGCACAGTTAAGGAAGTCCAGAAAATCGGCAGAGGCTTTTTAATATCTGTTTCGTTAAGTCTTTCTACACATTTCAAACAACACATTTCATTCACCGCCACAGTTCTCTCCAAATGTCAAAAGGATAGGATAAATTGGCGGGAGTTGATGGGAGTTTCCCCAAAAAACAAAAAGCCTGGGTCGTATTCACTAGCCACCTAACGCTAGAAAACGGTCTGAAACAAGGAGGGACTACCTGAACTTGTCTAATAACAAAACCCCTTGTTTAAGTTTTTAGTTTTTTTCGTTGCAAAAAAGGTTTTGCCGTAATGAATACAACCCTGGCGCTGCTCAGTCTTTCTTCAGTGCCGTGGTAAACACGCCGAAGATGATAGCGACTACAGTGAAGCCTTGTGCGAAGATACGTCCTCTCATCAGGAGCTGGGACTGCCGGGTCTTGCCTTGTTTGAAGGCTCGGAGACCGTACATCAACGCTCCAGCTGTGCCGAGACAACCTGCAGAGGAGATGCAGAATACAGATTTTTATTAAAAACCAAACAATTAACGTTTTCCATAACCATTCTTAAAATAATAGGCGCATTCAGTAGCTTCCATTATGGTTTCAAAGTGATCCTAATGCAATTTCATTTGTACCTTTAATTAACTAGGCAAGTCAGTTAAGAACAAATTCTTATTTACAATGACGGCCTACCAGGGAACAGTGGGTTAACTGCCTTGTTCAGGGGGCAGAACGACAGATTTGTACCTTGTCAGCTCGGGGATTTGAACTTGCAACCTTTCGGTTACTAGTCCAACGCTCTAACCACTAGGCTACCCTGCCGCCCCTGTATTGGCTACGTGTGCTCTGACTAGCCAGGACAAACTCATTTAAACAATTTCACTTATATCAAATTCAATAAATCGTAGCATGTTCATTCAGTCGTTTATACCTGATTAAGTAGAATCATGTTGAAAGATTGTTAAAACGACCATTTATATTCATAAAACTGTTGCTGCTTCCTGTTGTCATGTATTTTATATAAAATGTATTTTTTATCTATCTATCTATATACCTGTGTCAAAACACAATTTTTAAAATGTCCAAATCCATAATCAATATGCTGAAATAAGTCATATGTTGAAGGCCAATATATAAAAACCACTTCCTGTACACACACACACGTGTCACTAGTCCAACGCTCTAACCACTAGGCTACCCTGCCGCCCCAACAGGCTTCTCTGTTTTGTTCTGGAAGACGGAGGGTGTACAATCATAGTACCTCAAAAAGAACAGGCACCCTGACTGCTGTAAATCTTAAGACATTTTAGGCCCGATTGTGTGCGCGTGCGTTTGTTTTTATTTCAGATTGTGTTCGCAATTCATCCTGTAACCACAGGGGAATGAACAGAGAGAGAGAGAGAGAGAGAGAGAGAGAGAGAGAGAGAGAGAGAGAGAGAGAGAGAGACACAGACAGACAGACAGACAGACAGACAGACAGACAGAGAGAGAGAGAGAGAGAGAGAGAGAGAGAGAGAGAGAGAACATGCCCAATGTGAAGTAGTGTCCAATGTTATATTCACATAAAATGTTCAATCCCTAACTATGTTATACAGACAGTTTGGCCACTGGTCTACCAGTGTAGTCTAGCACCCACGGGTATGACCCGTTGATTTCACTAGTCTACCATTAGAATACATGTTCATTATGAAACTCCTTGACAAGGGCATTACGGCCCCCCTGTAATGTTTCATAAATGGGGCTTGGACCACTAAACTATGTTCCAATCAAATCACCTTTTAGTGGATACTGTGCACGACACATCGTATAAAAAGCTGTAGCTGGCTATTCCCTACTGTATGCTATTCCCTACTGTAGCTATTCCCTACTGTAGCTACTCCCTACTGTATGCTATTCCCTACTGTAGCTATTCCCTACTGTAGCTATTCCCTACTGTAGCTATTCCCTACTGTAGCTATTCCCTACTGTAGCTATTCCCTACTGTAGCTATTCCCTACTGTATGCTATTCCCTACTGTATGCTATTCCCTACTGTAGCCCTACTGTAGCTATTCCCTACTGTATGCTATTCCCTACTGTATGCTATTCCCTACTGTATGCTATTCCTTACTGTATGCTATTCCCTACTGTAGCTATTCCCTACTGTAGCTATTCCCTACTGTATGCTATTCCCTACTGTAGCTATTCCCTACTGTAGCTATTCCCTGCTGTAGCTATTCCCTACTGTATGCTATTCCCTGCTGTAGCTATTCCCTACTGTATGCTATTCCCTACTGTATGCTATTCCCTACTGTAGCTATTCCCTGCTGTAGCTATTCCCTGCTGTAGCTATTCCCTACTGTATGCTATTCCCTACTGTAGCTATTCCCTACTGTAGCTATTCCCTGCTGTAGCTATTCCCTACTGTATGCTATTCCCTACTGTAGCTATTCCCTACTTTATGCTATTCCCTACTGTAGCTATTCCCTACTGTATGCTATTCCCTGCTGTAGCTATTCCCTACTGTATGCTATTCCCTACTGTAGCTATTCCCTACTGTAGCTATTCCCTACTTTATGCTATTCCCTACTGTATGCTATTCCCTACTGTAGCTATTCCCTACTGTAGCTATTCCCTGCTGTAGCTATTCCCTGCTGTAGCTATTCCCTACTGTATGCTATTCCCTACTGTAGCTATTCCCTACTGTATGCTATTCCCTACTGTATGCTATTCCCTACTGTAGCTATTCCCTGCTGTAGCTATTCCCTGCTGTAGCTATTCCCTACTGTATGCTATTCCCTACTGTAGCTATTCCCTGCTGTAGCTATTCCCTACTGTATGCTATTCCCTACTGTAGCTATTCCCTACTGTAGCTATTCCCTGCTGTAGCTATTCCCTACTGTATGCTATTCCCTACTGTAGCTATTCCCTACTTTATGCTATTCCCTACTGTAGCTATTCCCTACTGTATGCTATTCCCTGCTGTAGCTATTCCCTACTGTATGCTATTCCCTACTGTAGCTATTCCCTACTGTAGCTATTCCCTACTTTATGCTATTCCCTACTGTATGCTATTCCCTACTGTAGCTATTCCCTACTGTAGCTATTCCCTGCTGTAGCTATTCCCTGCTGTAGCTATTCCCTACTGTAGCTATTCCCTACTGTATGCTATTCCCTACTGTAGCTATTCCCTGCTGTAGCTATTCCCTACTGTATGCTATTCCCTACTGTAGCTATTCCCTACTGTATGCTATTCCCTACTGTAGCTATTCCCTACTGTATGCTATTCCCTACTGTATGCTATTCCCTACTGTAGCTATTCCCTACTTTATGCTATTCCCTACTGTAGCTATTCCCTACTGTATGCTATTCCCTACTGTAGCTATTCCCTACTTTATGCTATTCCCTACTGTAGCTATTCCCTACTTTATGCTATTCCCTACTGTATGCTATTCCCTACTGTAGCTATTCCCTACTGTAGCTATTCCCTGCTGTAGCTATTCCCTGCTGTAGCTATTCCCTACTGTATGCTATTCCCTACTGTAGCTATTCCCTACTGTAGCTATTCCCTACTGTATGCTATTCCCTACTGTAGCTAGCTAGCAAACTAGTTAGCACCGTTAGCTAACTAGCTACAGGACGATTGTCTGTCTTGGTCGTCAGACGCACACGGATGACTAAATGTCTGTCTAGTCCATGCATGAATAATCTACTATAGTAATAGTAGGCATTGACGCCGACTAGGAACCACTGTGGACAGTTGTCACGTTAAGAGTTACTCATTAGGCGACTCACCTATAGGGACGAACGGGTTCTCCTTGGACTTCCTCATGAACTTCTCCTGGAAGGTCTCTTCTCTGGGTCGCGATAGAGGTGTAAACCCGTCTATTTCGGGGGGCTGGGAGATGTCAAACATCGCTTGTTGGGTGGTTGTCGGTTCAGAGACGACCGGGGTAGCGGCAGCAGTAGCCATGCCTGCGGAGAGAGAGTGTGTGTGTTGACGAAGCTACGGTAACTGGTGACCGAGGAAGAGGAAGAGGAAGAGCGGGTCGGAACAAAGATGATGACAATAGGCGAGATGACCTCATTTACAGAATTCCGTGACTATGGGGGCCAGCTTGGACCAAGTGTTGCAACGTGTTTGAACCTTTGAAAGCATAGTCAAATAAAAAGGTTCAATTCACCCGAGCTGACAAGGTACAAAATCTGTTGTTCTGCCCCTGAACAAGGCAGTTAACCCACTGTTCCCCGGTAGGCCGTCATTGAAAATAAGAATTTGTTCTCAACTGACTTGCCTCGTAAAATAAAGGTTAAATAAAAATAAAAAAGATTAATAATAATTAAAAATATATACTGAACAAAAATATAAACGCAACAATTTCAAAAATGTTACTGAGTTACAGTTCGTATAAGCTTCTACCTCAAGGCCATCAGACTGTTAAACAGCCATCACTAACATTGAGTGGCTGCTGCCAACATACTGACTTAAATCTCTAGCCACTTTATACATAGGAATTGGATGTAACAAATGTATCACTAGCCACTTTAAACAATTTTGTATATAATGTTTACGTATCCGACATACTCATATCAAATGTATACACTGTACTCTAAACCATCTACTGTATCTTGCCTATGCCGTTCGGTCATCGACCCAAATCTCTAGCCACTTTAATAATTATAATTGGATGAAATAATGTATCACTAGCCACTTTAAACAATGCCATTTATATAATGTTTACATATCCTACATTACTCATCTCATATATATGTGTATATACTGTACTCCATACCATCTACTGCATCTTGCCTATGCCGGTCAGCCATCGCTCATCCATATATTTATATGTACATACTCGTATTCATTCCTTTACTCTTGTGTGTATAAGGTAGTTGTTGTGAATTTGTTAGATTACTTGTTAGATACTACTGCATGGTCGGAACTAGAAGCACAAGCATTTCGCTACACTCGCATTAACATCTGCTAACCATGTGTATGTGACAAATAAAATTTGATTTGATTTATAAGAAAATCAGTCAATTGAAATAAATTAATGAGGCCCTAATCTATGGATTTCACATGACTTTGCTGGGGTGCAGCCATGGGTGGGCCTGGGAGGGCACTGGGGAGCCAGGCCCAGCCAATCAGAATGAGTTTTTCCCCACAAAAGGGCTTTATTACAGACAGAAATACTCCTCAGCACCCCAACCCACCTCTCATCAGATGATCCCACAGGTGAAGAAGCCGGATGTGGAGGTCCTGGGCTGGCGTGGTTACACGTGGTCTGCGGTTGTGAGGCCGGTTGGACGTACTGCTAAATTCTCTAAAACGATGTTGGAGGCAGCTTATTGTAGAGAAATTAACATAACATTTTCTGGCAACAGCTCTGGTGGACGTTCCTTACAGTCAGCATGCCAATTGCACACTCCCTCAACTTGAGATCTGTGGTATTGTGTTGTGTGACAAAACTGCACATTTTAGAGTGGCCTTTTATTGTCCCCAGCACAAGGTGCACCTGTGTAATGATCATGCTGTTTAATCAGTTTATTGATATGCCACACCTGTCAGGTGGATGGATTATCTTGGCAAAGGACAAATGCTCACTAACAGGGATGTAAACAATTTGACGGAAATCATCATTTTGTGGGTATGGAACATTTATGGGATCTTTTTTTTTTCAGCTCTTGAAACATGGGACCAACACTTTACATGTTATTTTCATATTTTTGTTCAGTATATATATTGTAACAACACTGTACATCGAATTGATAGGGACATTGATAATGTACAATCCGATACATTTTATCCGACTGATTGTAGTACTCCTGAATGGTAGGTGGCAGTAGAGGTTTGCATTTGGTCACTGCTAGATCGTCAAAGGGCGTTTACGTATTGGTCAAAGATGATCTTTTATATTGGCAAGATTGTTGAGTGATCGCTCTAACAATGGAAATACATGTCCTCAAAGATGGAAGGCAGGCTGGAGGAGGTGAGATCAGCTGGGAACAGTGTAGCCAATGAGAAGGCAGATACACCAAAATGCTATTGAATAATTCAATGGCTGTTTTTGTGCACAAAGTGATTAGTAAAGTAAGTGTCTTATTTAGAAAGGCTGGGGTTCAATCAATGAGAGAAGTGAAACCTTCTTCCTTTGCAGTTTATTTCCCCGAAATCCACAACCGAGATTCGAGACAATGTCTTAAGTATTTGAACATGTTTATTACTCCAACCTCGTGAAAGTGACAAACTGAGGCGTTTTCATTTTCTTAACAACAAATGTCTTTATATCGAAGGAGTGCCTTTTGATTTTGGGGCTTGCACATAAGCAATTAGACGCAAGACAACCGCTAGACCTGATTACCTGTTTCTGCGCGTGAGCTTAGCTAGCCAACATCTCCTACAAGAGTGATCGAGGGTTTCTATTGGAGAAGCAGTTTCTGCCTATCTTCATACTCCTACTGTACTGTCTTTGCCGGGAACCATCGTCCCTTGGGGTGCGTTCGTAAATTCACTCTGGCTATCTACTCCGATTTCAGAGCACTTGTAGTGGAAAAAATGATCTTCAAAATATGACACTCATACAAGAAACTTGTGAATTCAATAAGACCTTTAATTCAGAGTAATTAAAAGTCGAGCTGACCCGGGAAAACAGCTAACATGTGAACAGCCTAACCAGCTCTGAATAACATGGAAACAGCCTACCCAGCTCTGGATAACATGTAAACAGCCTAACCAGCTCTGGATAACATGGAAACAGCCTAACCAGCTCTGGATAACATGAAAACAGCCTAACCAGCTCTGGATAACATGTAAACAGCCTAACCAGCTCTGGATAACATGAAAACAGCCTAACCAGCTCTGGATAACATGGAAACAGCCGAACCAGCTCTGGATAACATGAAAACAGCCTAACCAGCTCTGGATAACATGGAAACAGCTGAACCAGCTCTGGATAACATGAAAACAGCCTAACCAGCTCTGGATAACATGGAAACAGCTGAACCAGCTCTGGATAACATGAAAACAGCCTAACCAGCTCTGGATAACATGAAAACAGCCTAACCAGCTCTGGATAACATGGAAACACCCTAACCAGCTCTGGATAACATGTAAACAGCCTAACCAGTGCTGTTAGGGCAAGTAAAATGGTCTGAGTGAGGTGTTCTCTAATTTGTGTCTGGAAGTAGCTGGGAAACTAGCCAGTTAGGGTGCTTGACTGCTGTTGTGATCCAAGCATTCTGACCTCTGCTCCTTAGCCAGAGCGTCCAGTGTTCGCTCTGAATGCTCTTGAGAGCGAAACGCTCTGAATTTATTTGTGGACAATCGTGCACTCTGGCACTCCAGATAACATTTTACGAACACACCCTTGGTTGGAGAGCATCAAAACCTTGATGCATCCATGGGTAAATTGTGACCAACTGACTGATCTACAAATAATATTGAGTCGCTATTTATGATTTACAAGGTGATTTGTAAATTAGTCAGTCTTGTCTTTTAAAGTCAGCTGCAATGTCGAACGCGCCACATTATGAAACTTCTATTGATCAAATATAAAGCATTGTGGAGAAAGTATCAATTTATTCTTTAGTTGACCAAATTCGACACTCTTTCGTTAACCTCCCGTACAAAAATTCCTCACTTCTTGGTCTTATTTTCCTGGACAGATTTTTGGCAGAGTAACCCTCTCACTTTGCCTCTTCTTCTCTGTTTTGGGTAGGGGATTGACGAGTGGTGATGGAAGTTTTGACCGAAATTCTTGTCAAATTTACCCAAGATGTTTTATAACTAATCCAAGATAGACAAGAGCCTGTCGTTTTCCAATAAGAGCAAATTAATCCTAGTGGGCAGAGCCAAGGACGAGCTAGCGAGATCCTATTGGCTCGTTCTAGCATTTTATTTCCATATTTCCGTTAAGGGACGCCTATATGCAATAACTCAATTCTCCCTTGCAGTCCTACTAAGCAAATTTTTTTTTTACTTTGGCAAAGGGTGAAGTCTACAAAACGTAGTCCAATCTGTTTGTTACAAATTGTATTTTCGGAAACAGAAAATTCTATTGAGATCAAACGTTTCATCGAGGTGAAAATGTGTATAATATCGGACAAAATACATCTCGTTAGATTTTCTCCCCCTGCCAGTCACTGGGCTTCCTCTCAACACCATAGTTGGTAGTGAGAGGAACCGACAACCGGATGCTTAACATTTACACATCCGGTGAAATGTCTGACTCATTGTTCTATCTGTGTTTTTTTTACAGACTCGGATCTTTTCCACTCGTTTGGTCAAAATAACGACTCATTTCATTCATTTGAGTCAGTAAGAGCCAATTTATGCTTGATCCGAAAATGTGGTCGGAGGCACCGGATGGTGTGACGCTATTGAGTCCAAATTGATCTGTATTCGGCCTCTCGCATGTTGTAACGACGCAGAGGGGCTCTGTACAGCTCCGCATTGACATGATTGGTTGACAGTAGATGAGGGCCGGAGGTCCTGTAATACACGCAAACTCACTTCCTCCACGACAGCGCTGTGTAAGAAGTATGAATGCCGTTTCATCATAAATGCTGCACAGCTAATGCAGAGGACAGATTTGCCATGCAGCGCTGTTCATGCCCAGCAAACTCAAGACCCCCCTAACAGTGAACGATGAACTGCAATCTACAAAATATTTAGGATTCTCCGAGCCTCTCGTTCACCACTTTGTATTTTTTATTTATTTAACCAGGCAAGTCAGTTAAGAACAAATTCTCGTTTAGAATGACGAGCCTTCCCCGGGCAAACACTATAACGACACTGGGCAAATTGTTCGCTGCCCTATGGGACTCCCCAATCACGGCCCGGTTTGTGATACAGCCTGGAATCGAACCAGGGTCTGTAGTGACACCTCTAGCATGACACCGTCATTGTAAATAAGAATTGTGTTTTTTAACTGACTTGCCTAGTTAAATAAAGGTTACACAAATTGAGTTTGTGTTTATACTGGACCTCCCGCCCCCACCTACCCTCAACCAATCATGTCTACGATGAGCTGTACAGAGCTCTCCACATTATTGCAACGTTTGAGAGTACAGATGCGGCATAGAACTCCATTTGACCTCTTCATGTCTCTGGAGCCTCCACAAATTACGTCACACCCTCCGTATGAAGCTTCCAACCACATTTTCGGATCAAACATACATTTGCTTTTAGTTCTCGAGTTTGATGAGCGGAGGCTGTGTATGTTTTGGTTCTACAAAGTTGTGTCCGTAACATTCAATAATCAATGAATTGCAGTCATTCTTGCACCGTGATCAATTATCAGTTCTAAACATGTATTTTTTTTTCTTCTCTATGTACTATTGCTCATTATTAATTTTCTGCGCATATGCCAGACAGTTGGCGAACTGCACATCACTGTTGCCGAAGTAAGATGTAAAAAGAGTCGTTCAAAAAAAAGAGTCGAATCGTTGGCGAACCGCACATCACTGTTGCCGAGGTAAGATGTAAAAAGAGTCGTTAAAAAAAAAAGAGTCGAATCGCTGGCGAACTGCACATCACTGTTGCCGAGGTAAGATGTAAAAAGAGTCGTTCAAAAAAAAAGAGTCGAATCGTTGGCGAACCGCACATCACTGTTGCCGAGGTAAGATGTAAAAAGAGTCGTTAAAAAAAAAAGAGTCGAATCGTTGGCGAACTGCACATCACTGTTGCCGAGGTAAGATGTAAAAAGAGTCGTTCAAAAAAAAGAGTCGAATCGCTGGCGAACTGCACATCACTGTTGCCGAGGTAAGATGTAAAAAGAGTCGCTCAAAAAAGAGTCGAATCGCTTGGCGAACTGCACATCACTGTTGCCGAGGTAAGATGTAAAAAGAGTCGTTCAAAAAAAAGAGTCGAATCGTTGGCGAACTGCACATCACTGTTGCCGAGGTAAGATGTAAAAGAGTCGTTCAAAAAAGAGTCGAATCGTTGGCGAACTGCACATCACTGTTGCCAGTAAGATGTAAAAAGAGTCGTTCAAAAAAGAGTCGAATCGTTGGCGAACCGCACATCACTGTTGCCGAGGTAAGATGTAAAAAGAGTCGCTCAAAAAAGAGTCGAATCGTTGGCGAACCGCACATCACTGTTGCCGAGGTAAGATGTAAAAAGAGTCGTTAAAAAAAAAAGAGTCGAATCGTTGGCGAACTGCACATCACTGTTGCCGAGGTAAGATGTAAAAAGAGTCGTTCAAAAAAAAAAGAGTCGAATCGCTGGCGAACTGCACATCACTGTTGCCGAGGTAAGATGTAAAAAGAGTCGTTCAAAAAAAGAGTCGAATCGTTGGCGAACTGCACATCACTGTTGCCGAGGTAAGATGTAAAAAGAGTCGTTCAAAAAAAAAGAGTCGAATCGTTGGCGAACTGCACATCACTGTTGCCGAGGTAAGATGTAAAAAGAGTCGTTAAAAAAGAGTCGAATCGTTGGCGAACCGCACATCACTGTTGCCGAGGTAAGATGTAAAAAGAGTCGTTCAAAAAAAAAGAGTCGAATCGTTGGCGAACTGCACATCACTGTTGGCGAGGTAAGATGTAAAAAGAGTCGTTCAAAAAAAAAGAGTCGAATCGTTGGCGAACCGCACATCACTGTTGCCGAGGTAAGATGGCGGCGCCAGAGGAGCAGGAATTATCTCAGGCGCAGACCGAGAAACTCCTTCAATTTCAGGTAGTTCAACCTTTCCTTCAGCTATACAGTCATTTCGATATGACTCCAGATGAATGTATGTTTAGATGTATGAAGGAAATAGTTTAAAAATAAAGCACGCTATGGGTGTAAAAACCGCTTTTCCCCCCCGCCTCTCCTTTTGGACAATATAATGTTGATAGCGCCACCGCTAACGTTAGCTCACTTGCTATACCGTTAAACGTTGTTTTATTTTTTTATATATCTAATCTAGCAACACACCCATTTTTATTTTTCATTTTCTATCCTAAATATTGTCTTGGGTTTGTTTGTTCGTTCCGGACAAGTCCCGAAGAAACGCGTCGACAAAAAACAACAACAACCCTTAAATCAGTGTGTGGTGAATTGTAGAAAGTGCATTTAGTGAACTTGGCTATCCGCAGCACTCGGTTAACTTAACGACACAACTAGCCAGCTTAGGCTAAGGGACAGTAGCCTTTGGTCAAGCCAAAGCGATCCGGTTTACTGAGCTTATTTAGCTGGAGGATGGTGAAACGTATGTATATATATATATATATTTTTTATATATATAAGACACGGGACAGCTATGATGCAATGACTGGTTAATTCCCAGTAAAGGCCTCCCCATCTGTCTCATCCGGATCCCAAGATGTGGAAATGGCCTGTTAAGGGAAGAAACTATGTTGGAATAAATTCGTTAACTCTATTTTAACAACTCTTCACATCGTCACTGATTTTAATTGGAGATTTTGTCCCAATTTCGTGTACACCAGTGTTTAGATCCTGAGAATTCAGATTTTGTTTTGTTTGTTTGTTTGTTTGCATTTGACTTTCAGGACTTGACAGGCTTGGAGTCTATGGACCAATGTCGTCGCACATTAGAACAACACAATTGGAACATCGAGGTAAGAGCCGTCAACCTCCCCCCTCCCAAATACACGACTGGCTCTTTTTGATGTGGGCCTCGGAAGACTACAAAATACACAGGTTATAATACACCCAGTGAATCCAATAGTTTGAGAAGGTGGCACTGTTGTAAATGAACTACGGCACAGTGCAGTAATGTATGTCTCGTGACAAAATGTTGCCTTCAATATTCTGCGTGAGCTCTGCCGCACGGTTTAGTCTTCTTGCGGTGTCCTGGCTGAGATCAAATGGATCATGGGATGTGTGTCCACAGGCTGCGGTGCAGGACAGACTGAACGAGCAGGAAGGAGTTCCCAGTGTGTTTAACCCCCCGCCCTCCAGACCGTTACAGGTCAACACGGCAGATCACAGAGTGTATAGCTATATCGTCTCCAGGCCACAACCCAGAGTACGTACACGCCGCCTTGTCTCTCTCGTGTTGTTCTTCTCTTGTGCTCTTACGTGTCACCGGTAAAACTGCAGTAAATTGTTCTTTGCATCGCACCCTTAAAGGTGGACTCTGCGATTTGACATTAGCCTTGCACAGTGGGGCGACCTCCTGCTTACAGAAATCAAACTCCACAGCTGAAGTCATTCAGCAGACCGCTGTAATATTCTCATTGAATCTTTCCACTGTTCTGACCACCATGTCGCATCTGGTCTTTTTCTCAGGGATTAATAGGATGGAGTTACTACATGATAATGCTACCGTTCAGATTGACATATTACACACTTCTGGACATATTCAGGTAATACAAAACAACAAACTGTATTTGGTCATCAGTTCCCCTTATAAACATGAAGCTGCCTGACGTTTCTGTACAAAGGTGACTGATTGACTCTTCCTCCTCCTCTTCCTCCCAGGTTTGCCCTGCGGTGGGTCAGGCCAGACCCTCGTGGACGCGTCACAGACCCTGTGGGTGACGTCGTCTCCTTCATCCATAGTTTTGAAGAGAAGTACGGTCAATCGCATCCAGTGTTTTACCAGGGAACATATAGCCAGGTGTGTTACTCGGGTTTCCCCAGTTCAATCTCAATTTGAGGTACTTGTACCTGACCGTCCACCAGACGTATATATTGGAACCTCGTGAGAACATTTCCGCAAAACAAAAGTTGACACGCCCCACGTTTCATTTTTTTATTGAACAACCGACTAAATCGTTTTTAAGGAAGAGGATGTTCCAGAATCCATACAGGTTCTACGTGGATTGAATCAATGTGTAACTTGGGTCGTTCGCTGGTCGTGTTAATCAGTGAGCTGTGTGTTTTTTTGTCCCCTCCTCCCTCTCTTAGGCATTGAATGATGCCAAACGTGAGCTTCGCTACTTGTTAGTTTACCTCCATGGAGAGGACCACCAGGATACAGACCAGTTCTGTCGGTAGGTCCCAATAACAAGTGATCACTTTTACATGAGGTCAACCTACACAGGCAACAACATGCACAATGATACTACAATGATCAATACCCAATGTCTGGAAGGCCAGGCACTGTTGTGTACTATTCTCCCTTTTTTCCAGGGAGTCCTGGCAAGAATCATTAGTTTATCTAGTTATAATTCCAGTTCTGTTGATAATTGGTTTGGATATTTATTCAGTTGATTGGATGGAGGCATACCTTGCGTGTTTCCTTATTTGTGGCATGCTTGGCATTATTCATATGTCCTCCCCTCTTCATTATTAGTATAAATTATTAGATATTTTCCTTTTAAAGTGTACCCTGTACATCTTTCCTCTCACGGTTTATATCAACGATGTTTTTCCGTTTCCGTCTTCTTCCAGCTCCACGTTATGTACAGAAGAGGTCCTGACCTTCCTCAACACCAGGATGCTGTTCTGGGCCTGTTCCACCAGCAGGCCTGAGGGATACAGAGGTACACCTAGTGTACTCTTGCATGTGTCTTCACTGCCGTAGATCTCCTAGAGCTGGAGATGCATTCTGAAAGAGGGACTGGTCTCGTAGTTGTTGTTTTCTGTAAATGAGGATGTGTTCTCAGTCAGTTTGTTCTGGTCACATAAATGGTTAATAAGTCAATCATTTGTTTCTGGAACTTTGGATGATTTTGGTCGGTGTCCTCTTAAGATATGAGGGGGGGAATCTCTTCATCCATCACTTTATAGTTTTAAATCTGTGTTTGGTGTGTTTCTGTTCCCCCGCCCTGTGTGTCTGTACCTCAGTGTCCCAGGCGTTGCGTGAGAACACTTACCCGTTCCTGGCCATGATCATGCTGAAGGACCGTAAGATGACGGTGGTGGGACGTCTGGAGGGGCTCATCCAATCAGAGGACCTCCTCAACCAGCTCACCTTCATCATGGAGGCCAACCAGACCTACCTGATGTCTGAACGCATGGAACGGTAAGGGACTGACATGGACTGACCCTACCTGATGTCTGAACAGTAAGGGTCTGACATGGACTGACCCTACCTGATGTCTGAACAGTAAGGGTCTGACCCTACCTGATGTCTGAACAGTAAGGGTCTGACATGGACTGACCCTACCTGATGTCTGAACAGTAAGGGTCTGACATGGACTGACCCTACCTGATGTCTGAACAGTAAGGGACTGACATGGACTGACCCTACCTGATGTCTGAACAGTAAGGGACTGACCCTACCTGATGTCTGAACAGTAAGGGTCTGACATGGACTGACCCTACCTGATGTCTGAACGGTAAGGGTCTGACATGGACTGACCCTACCTGATGTCTGAACAGTAAGGGACTGACATGGACTGACCCTACCTGATGTCTGAACAGTAAGGGACTGACATGGACTGACCCTACCTGATGTCTGAACGGTAAGGGTCTGACATGGACTGACCCTACCTGATGTCTGAACAGTAAGGGTCTGACCCTACCTGATGTCTGAACGGTAAGGGTCTGACATGGACTGACCCTACCTGATGTCTGAACGGTAAGGGTCTGACATGGACTGACCCTACCTGATGTCTGAACGGTAAGGGTCTGACATGGACTGACCCTACCTGATGTCTGAACGGTAAGGGACTGACATGGACTGACCCTACCTGATGTCTGAACAGTAAGGGTCTGACATGGACCTGGGTTTCCAATACTTTAAAATGTATTCCAGTGGTTTCTGTGCCTGTGCGAGCACAACACATCTGGTACGCCGACAAACTCAAAACAAAAGTATGGGAATTGTTTTCATTTATTTGAAGCCCAGATCTGATTATTTTACTATTATGAAAAACACAAATGTGGAGATGGTGTCTGGTCCTGGAGAGGGATGCAGTTTAATTGAACGTGTCGTCTCTGTGTGTGTGTGTGTGTGTGTGTTCCAGGGAGGAGAGGAACCAGACTCAGGTGTTGCGGGCGCAGCAGGACGAGGCCTACCTGGAGTCGCTGAGAGCCGACCAGGAGAAGGACCGGAGGAAGAAGGAGGAGCAGGAGAAGGTCCAGGCAGAGGAGGAGAAGGTCCGGCAGACCGTCCTGGCCGAGGAGAGGAGGAGGAGGGTGAGAACGAGGAGTCTTCTATACTATCTCTGTCCCCTCTCTCTCCCTGCCTACATTTTAAAACCCTTCCTTATCTTGGTCCTACGTTTGCTAATAATTTGTTGTTTGCCAGTTTGACTGTGGCTAACTAATTCTGTGTTTTCAGACGTTGGAGGAAGAGAAGGAGCTTAAGTCCGAATGTCTTCCCCCCGAACCCCCAGCAGACGACCCCGACAGCGTCAAGATAGTTTTCAAACTGCCTAACGACACCAGAGTAGAGCGGCGGTTCCTCTTCCAGCAGTCTCTGACGGTACGAACACAACTCTGCTCTAGTCAACTTACATGTGTAGTGTCCTTTTTAACAGTTTGATTTAACTGCCCTGGCATATATACCGATGGAACGTATGGTCTTGACGACGACAACAACAACAAAATGCACCCATCTCTCCCTCTTGTTTCCCCAGGTAATATACGACTTCCTGTTCTCATTGAAGGAGACCCCGGAGAAATTCCAGATAGTAACAAACTTCCCCCGCCGGGTTCTGCCCTGCCTTCCCACGGAGGAGCAGCCCAACCCCCCCAGCCTGAAAGAGGCCGGCCTCAGCCGTTCCGAGGTCCTCTTTGTTCAGGACCTCACAGAAGATTGACACCTAGCTAACCTTCTCCTCAAACTCCAACAAACTCCAACATTTTCAAACACCCATTTTTTGTTTGTTTAAATGGCCGTTGTGCACAAGGGATCACTGTCTGAAATAACGAAACAAAAAAAAAAAAACTCTCTTTAACACAATAATTTAGCCTGGCTCCATCCCCGGCCGTCCCGCCCACACCATGATACCTCCTCCTCTCTCCTCCAGTTAAATTTGGTTATGTTTTAAAAGGAGAGAAATGTGAATTCCCTGTACATACGTTAGATATTTAAAGAACAAGGCTGAAAAAGCACTACTTTTTTCTTTTTATATATTCAATCAAAGTTGACTCTATAATGTAATTGTCTTGAAACGACCAAACAAGCGAGAGGGTTGAGTTTCAGTACGGCCTGCAGTTTAGAACGAAAACACAGTTCAACAAGAAGAGGCCACCGCTTTGACATGTGGCTTTACCTATCTATATAGTATAACAGTCTGCCTGTGGTGATTCATTGATGCCTATTTCTCCTGTAAACATCGGAATGGGCTGGTCATGTTTAAGATGTCATTTTCCAACAACTATAAATTAAACATTTTAAAATGTGGTGGTGGTTTTGATTTTGATAATATTCCTGCCTGTCAGTGATCGTTTCCCATTCCCTCCCAGCTCTCTTGGTCTGATAAAACTCAGCCTTCCTACCAGCCCACAGAAACTCTGCTAACCTTGAAGCCATGTCAGTTTTACTATTTTTGTAGGTACGCTATATATATATATATATATACAAAGTATGTGTACACCCCTTCAAATTGGATTGTCCAACAGGTGTATAAAATTAAGCACGCAGCCATGCAATCTCCATAGACGAACATTGGCAGTAGAATGGCCGTACTGAAGAGCTCAGTGACTTTCAACGTGGCACCGTCATAGGATGCCACCGTCCCAACAAGTCAGTTTGTCAAATTTCTGCCCTGCTAGAGCTGCCCCGGGTCAACTGTAAGTGCTGTTATTGTGAAGCGGAAACATCTAGGAGCAACAACGGCTTAGCCGCGAAGTGGTAGGTCACACAAGCTCACAGAGCGGGATTGCTGCGTAAACATTGTCCTGGGTTGCAACACTCACTACCAAGTTCCAAACTGCCTCTGGAAGAAACATCGGCACAATAACTGTTAGGGGGAGATTCATGAAATGGGTTTCCAAGGCCAAGCAGCCGCACACAATCCTAAGATCACAATGCCAAGCGTCGGCTGGAGTGGTGTAAAGCTCGCCACCATTGGACTCAGGAGCGGTGGAAACGCACTCTCTGTAGTGACGATTCACGCTTCACCGTCTGGCAGTCCGACGGACAAATCTGGGTTTCGTGGATGCCAGGAGAAAGCTACCTGTCCCGTTGCATAGTGCCAACTGTAAAGTTTGGTGGAGGAAGCATAATGGTCTGGGGCTGTTTTTCATGGTTAGGTTTACCCATTGGCTCCAGGTCATCTAAGTCGATGCTAGGTAAAGCCCCGCCTTATCTCAGCTCACTGGTCACGATAACAACACCCACCCGTAGCACGAGCTCCAGCAGGTATATTTCACTGGTCATCCCCAAAGCCAACACTTCCTTTGGCCACCTTTCCTTCCAGTTCTCTGCTGCCAATGACTGGAACGAATTGCAAAAATCTCTGAAGCTGGAGTCTTATATCTCCCTCTCTAACTTTAAGCATCTATTTAGCCCATCCAACTACCTCATCCCCATATTGTTATTTACCCTCTTGCTCTTTTGCACCCCAGTATCTCTACTTGCACACCCTCATCTGCACATCTATCACTCCAGTATTAATGCTACATTTTAATTATTTTGCCTCTATGGCCTATTTATTCATCTGCACATCTATCACTCCAGTATTAATGCTACATTTTAATTATTTTGCCTCTATGGCCTATTTATTGCCTTGCCTCCCTTCTCTTCTACATTTGCACACACTGTACATAGATTTTTCTATCGTGTTATTGCCTGTACGTTTGTTTATGTGTAACTCTGTGTTGTTGTTTGTGTCGAACTGCTTTGCTTTATCTTGGACAGGTCGCGGTTGTAAATGAGAACTTGTTCTCAACTGGCCGACCTGGTTAAATAAAAGGGGAAATATATTTTTTTTTAAACACGACTGGCCTGCAGAGCCCTGACCTCAACCCCATCGAATACCTTTGGGAATGCAGACTTTGGAATGCCGACTGCGAGCCAGGCCTAATCGGCCAACATCAGTGCCCAACATCACTAATGCTCTTGTGGCTGAATGGGAGCAAGTCCCCCCTCAGCAATGCTCCAACATCTAGTGGAAAGCCTTCCCAGAAGAGTGGAGGCTGTTATAGCAGCGAAGGGGGGGGACCAATTCCATATTAATGCTCATGATTTTGGAATGAGACGTTCAGCGAGCAGGTGTCCACATACACTACATGACCAAAAGTATGTGGGAAACAAACGTATTACGCTAACCTATTAGTAAATGTCTCATAGAATACTAGTTGGCTGTGGAGAAAGTTTATTTTTGCCATCGCCCTGATTTCACAAGATCACATTCCTTTTCTCTGCACAGTATGAGAGCCTAGGGCTCTGGTCAAAAGTAGTGCACTATATAGGGAATAGGGCTCTGGTCAAAAGTAGTGCACTATATAGGGAATAGGGTGCCATTAGGGCTCTGGTCAAAAGTAGTGCACTATATAGGGAATAGGGCTCTGGTCAAAAGTAGTGCACTATATAGGGAAGAGGGTGCCATTAGGGCTCTGGTCTAAAGTAGTGCACTATATAGGGAATAGGGCTCTGGTCAAAAGTAGTGCACTATATAGGGAAGAGGGTGCCATTAGGGCTCTGGTCAAAAGTAGTGCACTATATAGGGAATAGGGCTCTGGTCAAAAGTAGTGCACTATATAGGGAAGAGGGTGCCATTAGGGCTCTGGTCTAAAGTAGTGCACTATATAGGGAATAGGGCTCTGGTCAAAAGTAGTGCACTATATAGGGAAGAGGGTGCCATAGGGCTCTGGTCTAAAGTAGTGCACTATATAGGGAATAGGGCTCTGGTCAAAAGTAGTGCACTATATAGGGAAGAGGGTGCCATAGGGCTCTGGTCTAAAGTAGTGCACTATATAGGGAATAGGGCTCTGGTCAAAAGTAGTGCACTATATAGGGAAGAGGGTGCCATAGGGCTCTGGTCAAAAGTAGTGCACTATATAGGGAAGAGGGTGCCATAGGGCTCTGGTCAAAAGTAGTGCACTATATAGGGAATAGGGCTCTGGTCAAAAGTAGTGCACTATATAGGGAAGAGGGTGCCATAGGGCTCTGGTCAAAAGTAGTGCACTATATAGGGAATAGGGCTCTGGTCAAAAGTAGTGCACTATATAGGGAAGAGGGTGCCATACTAGCATTCATGACAACTTTCTGTCAACTCTAATGGTGATTACAGTGAAAACAGGCAAAGTGCAGTTGTAATATTGGTATACATCATACATTTATTAGTGAACAACACTCTCAAATCAGCCACGATAAAATTAAAAAAAGATTGCACGACTCGGTAAAGCAGAACTAGCAACTTTCAGTTTAAAAAAGTACAAATCTGAAAAATGTCAATCAGTACAGCTGTATATATAATACACTATAACTAGTTAAATGCTACAAACAATATGATTCCAATGGAATGAAAACATAGCATTAAGAACCATTTTCCTATATATATATATATATATATATATATTAGCTTTTATTTTAATTTTTTTAAATCCAAACATGGCAAAATTGAGGTAACTGTAAATGTGCAAGTACCAAAGCAAACATCTCGTTTCTAACTGCGAACATGCCCCTGGCCTGTTGTTGGGTGGTGCCCCCTAGAAGCTGGAGGGAGTAGTAGAATCAGTAAACAGACCACTTATCCCACCACGGCAACAAGATGCTTGGAAAACAGTGGAACTCTACGGCGCAAAACCACAAAATCAAATCCTAAATAAAATGATTTCAGCCTGCTTATATTGTTATTGGACTGTCGTCTTCTTCTATTTTTGTTTTCCCGTTGCGTCACACAAGCGGTGAGACTATTCATCAAATTGGATCGCAGAAAGACTACAAGATTCATAATTTTCATTTGTCCTCATGTTGCGATTTAAAAATGACTTCAGCCTTTACAATATGGTCATTAAAACAGTGCCAAATAGATGTCTAACCCCCAAAGCCATGGCGCTAATGTTTCAATAAGTATCTAGATGTCAAATGTATATTGAGAATATTATTAGTTTCATTATTAGGTTGACTAACATGTATTATTATTTTTTAAATGTCCTTTAACTGTGTTGAATGTAACTGACCATTTTAAAGGCTATTAGCATAGCGACATGCCCTAAGAATCCATCCGATCAGATCCCCATGTCAAACAGCATCACACCTAAAGCAGATCTATTGGTTTTTTTCCACTATGGCTTTCAGTGAACCAAGTTCTAGACATGTTTTATTATCTGAGGCAATAACAAACATAGCAGACATATTATAACCAAAACAACTTTAAAATCCCGGGATTTTTCTCCCCAGTTCCAAGTCCAGGCAACTTTTATTTTAATAAAGCCCCCAAAAAAGCCCCAAATCTTAGTAGTAATTCAGTTGGGTTAGAAATGTGTACAGTACAATGCATGGCAGTTATCAGCTGAACAGTAACGAAGCCCCACCATCTGAAGAACGGACCCGAAGCCAACTAGAGCTAGCTACAAACCATGGTAGGACATGCATATTGTGCACCGTTAAACTGCCCCCCCCCACACACGGTTAGCTATCTTTCACTGAAAATACACACTTGGTTTTTTTTTTTTTTTATAAAGCATGCAAACACCTTTAAGAGTCGTTTTGGAAGTGTTTTTTTTTTTTTTAAAGTAGGATAGTGTGCATCAATGGCACGTTTAAGTATGCATGTCTGTACGTCGTGTGGCTTGTTCAAGAACACAAAACTAAAATGTATGATTATATGATGCAATATCTACTACTCTATTATTTTGAATAGATTTACATAAAAAAAAAAAAATATGCGCGGGCTTGAGGAAAAATTCAAATCCACCACCAAATCCTTTCATGGTGTCTGTCCCATTAAAACAGACTGTTTTTCCTTTATTTTGTTATATTACCGAGAAGCCCTGAGGGGTTTTGTTATATGCCAGTGGACAGATATGTACACAGATTAACTCTCAAAGCTGTGGGTTTTACTTGATACTCATCAAGATGGCTTTTTTTGTTTTGTTTTTTCTCTCTCACTTTTTTTCTTTAAGTTGGTGGTACACACGTCACAAAGAGACTCACATTCGCTATAGAAAACATGGCAAGGTCCCTTTACACACACAAAAAGAAAAGCAAGTGTCCATCCTAAAAGTTACATCTGCCTCGCAGTGCTTATTGGGGTAGTTGGGAAAATACAGGAGTCTCCCTACTCACACAACACTTACAAAAGACACCCAGACTAACATTTTATATATATATATATATATATATATATATATATATATATATATATATATATATATATATATATATATATATATGAGGACAGTCCCAAATGGAACCCTATTACTATATAGTGCACTAGGCCCTATGGGCCCTGGTCAAAAGTAGTGCACTACATAGGGTACCAATTTGGGACGCAAACCTATAGATGTCCAACAGTATCACTCTACCAACACCACTCCTCCCTCCATTTTTTTTGTCTCCAACCCCTTCCTGTCCTGATCATCGCTGTAAAAAAAGTACAGTCAGGACCGAGCCAGAGCGTCTGTCTTGTCGTGTCACTAGAGAGATGTTTACAACAGGGAGTTTTATAACATTCTTTTTCGTCTTCAAAAAGACAAGACGATTATCGAGAAGCCTTTCACACTGAAGCTACGCGGCGGCGTACGACACTTCATCTTTTTTTACAACACCATTAGTTAGCCGCGGCCTAACAACAAGACCCGACCAAGTTAAGTTGCCATTGGAAGAGAACACATACCATTTAACCTCACGCCTCCATGTTAGCGCTCTGGCCTTTAACACGTTCTCTCTAAACTAAAACCAATAAATAACACCATTTAAAAACTATACTCTTAAAAACAAGTGGAAATGACAAAGGGATTTATTTTCTTTTTATAGATTAGTAAGTAATAATAGGTTTGTGCTTATCAAGGTCTTGAGAAGGCATATCTGAAATCTTGAAAGAGATATATATATATATATATAAATAATATTGAATATTTGGCTCACAAAACAAAGAGATAAAAGCCTGGTTCTCCCAAAAACAGGAAGAGAAAAATGTCCACGTTAAACCCATCACTCATTGCACATAGTGCTTTCTGCATCAAGCTTCACAGCAGCAGGCAGTCAGCGTGGGCGATACTGGGGTAGTGAAGGCCCCCCCTCCTGTCCCCCCTCACCGATGCAGAGGTGCAGCAGAACACCCCCCACCCCTCTCTCTGGGTGAGCCAGCATTTCCTGTTTTTGTTTTGCTAGCTGTTTCGTTTGCTTTTTTTTTTTTCCCCATTTAAAACGTTGTGGCGATACTTGGTTAAAAAATATTGCTAGTTTAAATCAACAGTCTACACAAATACTTCAGTGCTGCCCAGGATCTAGCAGACTCTCTCTCTCTCTCACACACACACACACACACAGACACAAACACACACGCAGGTTTTCCCAGAGGCCCAAGGCTGGCAAGGAGGATGGATGTGGTCATTGTGTAGAAAGGGCAGAAGACTTCACAGAGAGGCAGTGCTTTGTCCCCTCCTCGCCTCTCTCTCTCTCTCTCTCTCTCTCTCTCTGGGGGCCAATCGGAGGACCCTTCCCTTCACCGGAACAACAAAGTAAACTCCACAGCATAATCTCTCGTCTTCCTCCACCCATCCATCCCTCCGTCCAGGGCGTGGAAGAGCGGATATATCCCCAACAGGTCGGTGGTGGACCATCATGCTCAGTGCCAGATGTGTCCATAACCTCAGGCTAATTTTAACCACAGCAGGTCATACTTTCACGATAGCATTAGCAGATTGAAAAAAGAACACAAACAAAAGGGAACAAACTATTGAAATCATCAATACATTATTGCAAAACATACATTATTAACAGGTCACTTTGCTCATCAGTCACCTACACAAACATGCATCTATGATGGTCAGTCAGCCAGGCTTCTCCTCCAAGCCGGTGGAATGGTCTAGTCTCCTACAGTTTTAACCGTGTTGAAGTATTCCAATTATTGGTCTGCTGATTGAACAACGTGTGACGCCTCTCTCCGCTCCACCAGGTCCTTACCGCCCCCCCCCATCACCATCATCTCCCATGCAGGAAGCTCCAACTCCCCTCTGTCACAAAGAACTAACCAAAACCACAAGATAACAAAAAAGAAAAACCTTGTAAACGTAAAAGCCCTACGACGATAGCAACATATGGTAGGTCACAACTTTGGAATCTGCAACACTGGGGGCAGGCAGAGGAGCAGATCGAGGAGGTGGATCAATGGCTATCAGCAGGCAGACAGACTGACAGACAGACTGACTGACAGGACAACTCTGTGGCTATGTGTTGGTAGCAGGCAGTAGCTTTGTCATCAGACGCAGCAGTAGAAGCACAGCTGAGGAACGACCGCGGGAAGGGGCTCCAAACATACAATCTTAGATTGCTTATTGTTGTCGAGGTGGGGCAGGATGCAGGCAGGGTAGGTGGCAGGCGCCCCCAGGCAGGCGCTAAGACAGACAGACAGACTCTGTGGGTTTAGTTTTGTGCCGCTTTCCAATCAAAGATCTCAAAAGCCTGGGCACCCCTCACTCCACCTCGCGGTGCACCTCTGACGCGTCCGCCCGGCAGATTGGACACGTGCGATTGGTCTGCAAGGAAGACAAAGGGAACAAAAAGAGGTGTTAGGGCTCTGGTCAAACGTAGTGTACTATATAGGGAATAGGGTGCCACCCTGGTCAAAAGTAGTGTACTATATAGGGAATAGGGTGCCACCCTGGTCAAAAGTAGTGTACTATATAGGGAATAGGGTGCCACCCTGGTCAACAGTAGTGTACTATATAGGGAATAGGGTGCCACCCTGGTCAAAAGTAGTGTACTATATAGGGAATAGGGTGCCACCCTGGTCAAAAGTAGTGTACTATATAGGGAATAGGGTGCCACCCTGGTCAAAAGTAGTGTACTATATAGGGAATAGGGTGCCACCCTGGTCAAAAGTAGTGTACTATATAGGGAATAGGGTGCCACCCTGGTCAAAAGTAGTGTACTATATAGGGAATAGGGTGCCACCCTGGTCAACAGTAGTGTACTATATAGGGAATAGGGTGCCACCCTGGTCAAAAGTAGTGTACTATATAGGGAATAGGGTGCCACCCTGGTCAAAAGTAGTGTACTATATAGGGAATAGGGTGCCACCCTGATCAAAAGTAGTGTACTATATAGGGAATAGGGTGCCACCCTGGTCAAAAGTAGTGTACTATATAGGGAATAGTGTGCCACCCTGATCAAAAGTAGTGTACCATATAGGGAATAGGGTGCCACCCTGGTCAAAAGTAGTGTACTATATAGGGAATAGGGTGCCACCCTGATCAAAAGTAGTGTACCATATAGGGAATAGGGTGCCACCCTGGTCAAAAGTAGTGTACTATATAGGGAATAGGGTGCCACCCTGGTCAACAGTAGTGTACTATATAGGGAATAGGGTGCCACCCTGGTCAAAAGTAGTGTACTATATAGGGAATAGGGTGCCACCCTGGTCAAAAGTAGTGTACTATATAGGGAATAGGGTGCCACCCTGGTCAACAGTAGTGTACTATATAGGGAATAGGGTGCCATTTGAGACGTAAACCGTAGAGTTAACGATGGATGGAATGGGCTTACCTTTAACCATTTGTCGACACACTTAGCGTGGAACTCGTGGTTGCAGGGTAATACCCTCAGTAGCTGCCTGCACTCAAAGTCACTAAAGCACACAACACACCTGGAAGAGAGAACAGACTATCACACAGAGCATCATCAGGTTCTGAAACACTGCATGTTTAAAGGACAAGACAGTTTCTGTTACGATGGATGGATGGATGGTAGGGCTGGGCTGGGCTGGGCTGGGCGATACTACCAAAATATCATATCACAATATTGTTCACAGAATTTGATATTATTTTATGTTTTTGAATAATAAAAGTTACAAATATGCTTCATGAGTAGTTCATGATCCTAGGGTGGCAACACATACATTCTAAGTGATTTCTGATTGGTTTATACTGTTCAATCCTTCAGCATTTTCATATCAATGTCTGCATTTCCTGCACTTTTGTTATCATTTCCACAACTAATTTATAAGCCAGTGAAAGTGTAGGAACCAAAGTGTTGGTCAGTGTATCCAGTGGTAATTAGATGTCACATTAAAATGTTTTCTTACTTTATGTAGCTAGCTAACATATTCATGCTTTGCTTATTCCACTGATTTAGAAGATACTGTTGCATGAACAACATGCTGATTTAAGCCTCCACCAGCACTGGTATCAGGCTGTAATTATTTATTTTACCTTTGTTTAACTAGGCAAGTCAGTTAAGAACAAATTCTTATTTTCAATGACGGCCTAGGAACAGTGGGTTAACTGCCTTGTTCAGGGGGCAGAACGACAGATTTGTACCTTGTCAGCTCGGGGATTTGAACTTGCAACCTTTCGGTTACTAGTCCAACGCTCTAACCACTAGGCTACCCTGCCGCCCCTGTATTGGCTACGTGTGCTCTGACTAGCCAGGACATTTATTCATTTAAACAATTTCACTAATATCAAATTCAATAAATCGTAGCATGTTCATTCAGTCGTTTATACCTGATTAAGTAGAATCATGTTGAAAAATTGTTAAAACGACCATTTATATTCGTAAAACTGTTGCTGCGTCCTGTTGTCATGTATTTTATATAAAATGTATTTTTTTTTATCTATCTATCTATATACCTGTGTCAAAACACAATTTTTAAAATGTCCAAATCCATAATTAATATGCTGAAATAAGTCATATGTTGAAGGCCAATATATAAAAACTACTCCCTGTACACACACACGCGTGTCACACTTATGTTCATATTACTTTAATTCTGCTAAGTTAGAACCTTAAAATAATTCTCATTCATCAACATTTAGCCAGTGGTCACTCCAGACTGAAATTGATAAGCTTTTTCTACTGTAATCAATAGCTCGTGCAGATTAATCACTCACGCCAACATTGTATGGAAATCAATGGAACTATTCTCTGCTGCTACGTGTGCCATTTGCACTCTTCTAAAAGACAAACCATAACCAACTTGGGTACACTACATTTACAGAGCATTGGGGATGTATTCAGACCCCTTGACTTTTTCCACATTTTGTTACGGGCTATAGTATATAGTAAAATACGGTATACGGCCCAGCCCTAGTTGACCAGCCAGATAGGTGGGTGGAATATTAGGAGAAAAGGCAGTAGAAGTTTATCTCACAGCGTTTGTTCAGATTGATGGTTGTCCAGGCTGAACCTGTAGGATGGAAGCTGCTCAATGTCTGCCTTGGTGATTCCTCGTGGTTTAGCCTCTCCCAGTCTCTCGGCCAGACTCAGTAATGCCTGAGGGCGTGTGAGAGACATACATACTTAGGGACAGTTGTTTTTTTGGTTTATTTTTTTATTGACCGGTATTTCCAGCATTATCCACTAGGTTTGGAAAATGGTCCCAGGAACTGGTCTTTAATTGACACAAGTTGTTTGTAATCAAATCAGATAATGTCTTGATAATGTCTTGATAATGTCTTGTTGTGAGTGAAGTGTTTGGTGGGGGCTATGCCTCCTGGCTTAAACAACCCCAGCAAATCTAGTGGATAATGCTGGAAATACCGGTCAAAGAACCCCAAAAAATAAATAAAAATAACTGGCCCTGATACATGTGCAGATACAAACACAGAAATACACAGAAAGAAACACACACACTGTGTTTCTAAGTGCATTGATGACCTGGTCCTCTCACCTCATAGTTCTCCATCTCCACATCATCCACGTCCAAGTCCAGACTGATGGCTGGTCCCACTGCTGTAGGAGGCACAGGAAGCATCGACCTGCACAGAGACAGAACAGTCACACATCACCCCAGAACAAAATGGGGACATGACACTTGGGATGTGGAAAAAAGGGGCAATGTACTGTGGAGGTGGTAATACACTTTCACTGTGTGCAACGGTTATCTGAGTGTACAGTACGCACCTCACGTTAAAAGGGCGTACAATTGTAGGTCCTGAATGACTTTGGGCCATTGAAACGCGTCCATTACATTCTTTTATCATTTCATACTCACAGGAAGTATGGCAGGAAGCCTGGGTAGTAGGGTTGTGGCGGCGGAGGCGGGGGCTGCTGTAACCGGTACCTGTGGCCACTGACACGCCGCGGCAGCATGTGGGGGTATGGCTGACCAGGAGACAGAGACAGACATAGCTGTTAACATGGTGGTGGTGAACTATCCTATGGAAGTGACTGGTTATTCAAATGGAAATTACGCCAGCTCTGTAGCTTTAGCTAGTTCTACAATCTGAAGTCTGACCACTGGGAAGGGATAGGCTGAGCTGGCTAAATGAAGGGTTAGGCTGAGCTGGATAAAGTCTGACCACTGGGAAGGGTTAGGCTGAGCTGGCTAAATGAAGGGTTAGGCTGAGCTGGATAAAGTCTGACCACTGGGAAGGGTTAGGCTGAGCTGGCTAAATGAAGGGTTAGGCTGAGCTGGCTAAATGAAGGGTTAGGCTGAGCTGGCCAAATGAAGGGATAGGCTGAGCTGGCTAAATGAAGGGTCAGGCTGAGCTGGCTAAATGAAAGGTTAGGCTGAGCTGGCTAAATGAAGGGTTAGGCTGAGCTGGCTAAATGAAGGGTTAGGCTGAGCTGGCTAAATGAAAGGTTAGGCTGAGCTGGCTAAATGAAAGGTTAGGCTGAGCTGGCTAAATGAAGAGTTAGGCTGAGCTGGCTAAATGAAGGGTTAGCCTGAGCTGGCTAAATGAAGGGTTAGCCTGAGCTGGCTAAATGAAGGGTCAGGCTGAGCTGGGTAAATGAAGGGTCAGGCTGAGCTGGCTAAATGAAAGGTTAGGCTGAGCTGGCTAAATGAAGGGTCAGGCTGAGCTGGCTAAACGAAAGGTTAGTCTGAGCTGGCTAAATGAAAGGTTAGGCTGAGCTGGCTAAATGAAGGGTTAGGCTGAGCTGGCTAAATGAAAGGTTAGGCTGAGCTGGCTAAATGAAGGCATAGGCTGAGCTGGCTAAATGAAGGGTCAGGCTGAGCTGGCTAAATGAAAGGTTAGGCTGAGCTGGCTAAATGAAAGGTTAGGCTGAGCTGGCTAAATGAAGGGTTAGGCTGAGCTGGCTAAATGAAGGGTTAGGCTGAGCTGGCTAAATGAAAGGTTAGGCTGAGCTGGCTAAATGAAGGGTCAGGCTGAGCTGGCTAAATGAAAGGTTAGGCTGAGCTGGCTAAATGAAAAGTTAGGCTGAGCTGGCTAAATGAAGGGATAGGCTGAGCTGGCTAAATGAAAGGTTAGGCTGAGCTGGCTAAATGAAGGGTCAGGCTGAGCTGGCTAAATGAAAGGTTAGGCTGAGCTGGCTAAATGAAGGGTCAGGCTGAGCTGGCTAAATGAAGGGTCAGGCTGAGCTGGCTAAATGAAAGGTTAGGCTGAGGATTATGGATAGATAGCTCTATGTTTTGCTAACTGTGTGATGGTGAAGACATGAGGTCTTACCACAGTAAAGGGTTAACCCATTCATAGAGGCCAACGACCTTTAGAGCCTATTGACGACAGTATCATCTAGCCAGGGGAGTTTTGTTAAGAGCCTCGACACTCATTCTGAACGTTAAAACTCATTGCTTGCAGTACAGTTTTGGAAACGTGCAAAAAAAAAATCCCTTTAATAATGAAAAAATACGTTCATTACTCAAATCTGGATTTTCGATTAGCAACTATCGATATTAACTGCCGACACGGCGGGGATGTACTTTTAAAAAATAAGGTTTAAATACAAATGCCAAAGCAAGCAATTTTTGGGGGGACACTTGGTAAATGGGAGTTTCAATTGGTGCTTTCTGGGCATCAGAAGGGTCTCTAACGCACAGACACTAGTTCAGCTAGCTAGCTCTGTGATGTGAAGCCTTACCACTGGGAAGGGGCAGGTGTGAGGTAGTCTTACCACTGGGAAGGGGCAGGTGTGAGGTAGTCTTACCACTGGGAAGGGGCAGGTGTGAGGTAGTCTTACCACTGGGAAGGGGCAGGTGTGAGGTAGTCTTACCACTGGGAAGGGGCAGGTGTGAGGTAGTCTTACCACTGGGAAGGGGCAGGTGTGAGGTAGTCTTACCACTGGGAAGGGGCAGGTGTGAGGTAGCCTTACCACTGGGAAGGGGCAGGTGTGAGGTAGTCTTACCACTGGGAAGGGGCAGGTGTGAGGTAGGGCCTTACCACTGGGAAGGGGCAGGTGTGAGGTAGTCTTACCACTGGGAAGGGGCAGGTGTGAGGTAGGGCCTTACCACTGGGAAGGGGCAGGTGTGAGGTAGTCTTACCACTGGGAAGGGGCAGGTGTGAGGTAGTCTTACCACTGGGAAGGGGCAGGTGTGAGGTAGGGCCTTACCACTGGGAAGGGGCAGGTGTGAGGTAGGGCCTTACCACTGGGAAGGGGCAGGTGTGAGGTAGGGCCTTACCACTGGGAAGGGCAGGTGTGAGGTAGGGCCTTACCACTGGGAAGGGGCAGGTGTGAGGTAGGGCCTTACCACTGGGAAGGGCAGGTGTGGGCCTTACCACTGGGAAGGGGCAGGTGTGAGGTAGGGCCTTACCACTGGGGAAGGGCAGGTGTGAGGGAGTAGTCTTACCACTGGGAAGGGCAGGTGTGAGGTAGTCTTACCACTGGGAAGGGGCAGGTGTGAGGTAGTCTTACCACTGGGAAGGGGCAGGTGTGAGGTAGTCTTACCACTGGGAAGGGGCAGGTGTGAGGTAGTCTTACCACTGGGAAGGGCAGGTGTGAGGTAGTCTTACCACTGGGAAGGGCAGGTGTGAGGTAGGGCCTTACCACTGGGAAGGGGCAGGTGTGAGGTAGTCTTACCACTGGGAAGGGGCAGGTGTGAGGTAGTCTTACCACTGGGAAGGGGGCAGGTGTGAGGTAGTCTTACCACTGGGAAGGGGCAGGTGTGAGGTAGTCTTACCACTGGGAAGGGGCAGGTGTGAGGTAGTCTTACCACTGGGAAGGGCAGGTGTGAGGTAGTCTTACCACTGGGAAGGGCAGGTGTGAGGTAGGGCCTTACCACTGGGAAGGGCAGGTGTGAGGTAGTCTTACCACTGGGAAGGGGCAGGTGTGAGGTAGTCTTACCACTGGGAAGGGCAGGTGTGAGGTAGTCTTACCACTGGGAAGGGGCAGGTGTGAGGTAGTCTTACCACTGGGAAGGGCAGGTGTGAGGTAGTCTTACCACTGGGAAGGGCAGGTGTGAGGTAGTCTTACCACTGGGAAGGGGCAGGTGTGAGGTAGTCTTACCACTGGGAAGGGGCAGGTGTGAGGTAGTCTTACCACTGGGAAGGGGCAGGTGTGAGGTAGTCTTACCACTGGGAAGGGGCAGGTGTGAGGTAGTCTTACCACTGGGAAGGGGCAGGTGTGAGGTAGTCTTACCACTGGGAAGGGGCAGGTGTGAGGTAGTCTTACCACTGGGAAGGGGCAGGTGTGAGGTAGGGCCTTACCACTGGGAAGGGGCAGGTGTGAGGTAGTCTTACCACTGGGAAGGGCAGGTGTGAGGTAGTCTTACCACTGGGAAGGGCAGGTGTGAGGTAGTCTTACCACTGGGAAGGGCAGGTGTGAGGTAGTCTTACCACTGGGAAGGGCAGGTGTGAGGTAGTCTTACCACTGGGAAGGGCAGGTGTGAGGTAGTAGTCTTACCACTGGGAAGGGGCAGGTGTGAGGTAGGGCCTTACCACTGGGAAGGGGCAGGTGTGAGGTAGTCTTACCACTGGGAAGGGGCAGGTGTGAGGTAGTCTTACCACTGGGAAGGGGCAGGTGTGAGGTAGTCTTACCACTGGGAAGGGGCAGGTGTGAGGTAGTCTTACCACTGGGAAGGGGCAGGTGTGAGGTAGTCTTACCACTGGGAAGGGGCAGGTGTGAGGTAGTCTTACCACTGGGAAGGGGCAGGTGTGAGGTAGTCTTACCACTGGGAAGGGGCAGGTGTGAGGTAGTCTTACCACTGGGAAGGGGCAGGTGTGAGGTAGTCTTACCACTGGGAAGGGCAGGTGTGAGGTAGGGCCCACCACTGGGAAGGGGCAGGTGTGAGGTAGTCTTACCACTGGGAAGGGCAGGTGTGAGGTAGGGCCTTACCACTGGGAAGGGGCAGGTGTGAGGTAGTCTTACCACTGGGAAGGGGCAGGTGTGAGGTAGTCTTACCACTGGGAAGGGGCAGGTGTGAGGTAGTCTTACCACTGGGAAGGGCAGGTGTGAGGTAGTCTTACCACTGGGAAGGGCAGGTGTGAGGTAGTCTTACCACTGGGAAGGGCAGGTGTGAGGTAGTCTTACCACTGGGAAGGGGCAGGTGTGAGGTAGTCTTACCACTGGGAAGGGCAGGTGTGAGGTAGTCTTACCACTGGGAAGGGGCAGGTGTGAGGTAGTCTTACCACTGGGAAGGGGCAGGTGTGAGGTAGTCTTACCACTGGGAAGGGCAGGTGTGAGGTAGTCTTACCACTGGGAAGGGCAGGTGTGAGGTAGTCTTACCACTGGGAAGGGCAGGTGTGAGGTAGTCTTACCACTGGGAAGGGCAGGTGTGAGGTAGTCTTACCACTGGGAAGGGCAGGTGTGAGGTAGGGCCTTACCACTGGGAAGGGCAGGTGTGAGGTAGTCTTACCACTGGGAAGGGGCAGGTGTGAGGTAGTCTTACCACTGGGAAGGGGCAGGTGTGAGGTAGTCTTACCACTGGGAAGGGCAGGTGTGAGGTAGTCTTACCACTGGGAAGGGCAGGTGTGAGGTAGTCTTACCACTGGGAAGGGCAGGTGTGAGGTAGTCTTACCACTGGGAAGGGCAGGTGTGAGGTAGTCTTACCACTGGGAAGGGCAGGTGTGAGGTAGTCTTACCACTGGGAAGGGGCAGGTGTGAGGTAGTCTTACCACTGGGAAGGGCAGGTGTGAGGTAGTCTTACCACTGGGAAGGGGCAGGTGTGAGGTAGTCTTACCACTGGGAAGGGCAGGTGTGAGGTAGTCTTACCACTGGGAAGGGGCAGGTGTGAGGTAGTCTTACCACTGGGAAGGGGCAGGTGTGAGGTAGGGCCTTACCACTGGGAAGGGCAGGTGTGAGGTAGTCTTACCACTGGGTAGGGGCAGGTGTGAGGTAGGGCCTTACCACTGGGAAGGGGCAGGTGTGAGGTAGTCTTACCACTGGGAAGGGCAGGTGTGAGGTAGTCTTACCACTGGGAAGGGGCAGGTGTGAGGTAGTCTTACCACTGGGAAGGGGCAGGTGTGAGGTAGTCTTACCACTGGGAAGGGGCAGGTGTGAGGTAGTCTTACCACTGGGAAGGGGCAGGTGTGAGGTAGTCTTACCACTGGGAAGGGCAGGTGTGAGGTAGGGCCTTACCACTGGGAAGGGGCAGGTGTGAGGTAGGGCCTTACCACTGGGAAGGGGCAGGTGTGAGGTAGTCTTACCACTGGGAAGGGGCAGGTGTGAGGTAGTCTTACCACTGGGAAGGGGCAGGTGTGAGGTAGTCTTACCACTGGGAAGGGCAGGTGTGAGGTAGTCTTACCACTGGGAAGGGCAGGTGTGAGGTAGTCTTACCACTGGGAAGGGGCAGGTGTGAGGTAGTCTTACCACTGGGAAGGGCAGGTGTGAGGTAGTCTTACCACTGGGAAGGGGCAGGTGTGAGGTAGTCTTACCACTGGGAAGGGCAGGTGTGAGGTAGTCTTACCACTGGGAAGGGCAGGTGTGAGGTAGTCTTACCACTGGGAAGGGAGCAGGTGTGAGGTAGTCTTACCACTGGGAAGGGGCAGGTGTGAGGTAGTCTTACCACTGGGAAGGGCAGGTGTGAGGTAGTCTTACCACTGGGAAGGGGCAGGTGTGAGGTAGGGCCTTACCACTGGGAAGGGGCAGGTGTGAGGTAGTCTTACCACTGGGAAGGGGCAGGTGTGAGGTAGTCTTACCACTGGGAAGGGCAGGTGTGAGGTAGTCTTACCACTGGGAAGGGGCAGGTGTGAGGTAGTCTTACCACTGGGAAGGGCAGGTGTGAGGTAGGGCCTTACCACTGGGAAGGGGCAGGTGTGAGGTAGGGCCTTACCACTGGGAAGGGCAGGTGTGAGGTAGTCTTACCACTGGGAAGGGGCAGGTGTGAGGTAGTCTTACCACTGGGAAGGGCAGGTGTGAGGTAGTCTTACCACTGGGAAGGGGCAGGTGTGAGGTAGGGTCTTACCACTGGGAAGGGGCAGGTGTGAGGTAGTCTTACCACTGGGAAGGGCAGGTGTGAGGTAGGGCCTTACCACTGGGAAGGGGCAGGTGTGAGGTAGTCTTACCACTGGGAAGGGCAGGTGTGAGGTAGTCTTACCACTGGGAAGGGGCAGGTGTGAGGTAGTCTTACCACTGGGAAGGGCAGGTGTGAGGTAGTCTTACCACTGGGAAGGGCAGGTGTGAGGTAGTCTTACCACTGGGAAGGGCAGGTGTGAGGTAGTCTTACCACTGGGAAGGGCAGGTGTGAGGTAGTCTTACCACTGGGAAGGGCAGGTGTGAGGTAGTCTTACCACTGGGAAGGGGCAGGTGTGAGGTAGTCTTACCACTGGGAAGGGGCAGGTGTGAGGTAGGGCCTTACCACTGGGAAGGGAGCAGGTGTGAGGTAGTCTTACCACTGGGAAGGGCAGGTGTGAGGTAGTCTTACCACTGGGAAGGGCAGGTGTGAGGTAGTCTTACCACTGGGAAGGGCAGGTGTGAGGTAGTCTTACCACTGGGAAGGGGCAGGTGTGAGGTAGTCTTACCACTGGGAAGGGCAGGTGTGAGGTAGTCTTACCACTGGGAAGGGCAGGTGTGAGGTAGTCTTACCACTGGGAAGGGCAGGTGTGAGGTAGTCTTACCACTGGGAAGGGGCAGGTGTGAGGTAGGGCCTTACCACTGGGAAGGGGCAGGTGTGAGGTAGTCTTACCACTGGGAAGGGCAGGTGTGAGGTAGTCTTACCACTGGGAAGGGCAGGTGTGAGGTAGTCTTACCACTGGGAAGGGGCAGGTGTGAGGTAGTCTTACCACTGGGAAGGGCAGGTGTGAGGTAGTCTTACCACTGGGAAGGGCAGGTGTGAGGTAGTCTTACCACTGGGAAGGGGCAGGTGTGAGGTAGGGCCTTACCACTGGGAAGGGGCAGGTGTGAGGTAGGCCTTACCACTGGGAAGGGCAGGTGTGAGGTAGGGCCTTACCACTGGGAAGGGGCAGGTGTGAGGTAGTCTTACCACTGGGAAGGGAGCAGGTGTGAGGTAGGGTCTTACCACTGGGAAGGGGCAGGTGTGAGGTAGTCTTACCACTGGGAAGGAGCAGGTGTGAGGTAGTCTTACCACTGGGAAGGGGCAGGTGTGAGGTAGGGTCTTACCACTGGGAAGGGCAGGTGTGAGGTAGTCTTACCACTGGGAAGGGGCAGGTGTGAGGTAGTCTTACCACTGGGAAGGGCAGGTGTGAGGTAGGTCTTACCACTGGGAAGGGGCAGGTGTGAGGTAGGTCTTACCACTGGGAAGGGCAGGTGTGAGGTAGTCTTACCACTGGGAAGGGCAGGTGTGAGGTAGGTCCTTACCACTGGGAAGGGGCAGGTGTGAGGTAGTCTTACCACTGGGAAGGGCAGGTGTGAGGTAGTCTTACCACTGGGAAGGGCAGGTGTGAGGTAGTCTTACCACTGGGAAGGGCAGGTGTGAGGTAGTCTTACCACTGGGAAGGGGCAGGTGTGAGGTAGTCTTACCACTGGGAAGGGCAGGTGTGAGGTAGGGCCTTACCACTGGGAAGGGCAGGTGTGAGGTAGGGCCTTACCACTGGGAAGGGGCAGGTGTGAGGTAGGGCCTTACCACTGGGAAGGGCAGGTGTGAGGTAGGGCCTTACCACTGGGAAGGGCAGGTGTGAGGTAGTCTTACCACTGGGAAGGGGCAGGTGTGAGGTAGGGCCTTACCACTGGGAAGGGCAGGTGTGGTAGTCTTACCACTGGGAAGGGGCAGGTGTGAGGTAGGTCTTACCACTGGGAAGGGCAGGTGTGAGGTAGTCTTACCACTGGGAAGGGCAGGTGTGAGGTAGTCTTACCACTGGGAAGGGGCAGGTGTGAGTAGGCCTTACCACTGGGAAGGGCAGGTGTGAGGTAGTCTTACCACTGGGAAGGGCAGGTGTGAGGTAGGGCCTTACCACTGGGAAGGGGCAGGTGTGAGGTAGTCTTACCACTGGGAAGGGCAGGTGTGAGGTAGTCTTACCACTGGGAAGGGCAGGTGTGAGGTAGGGCCTTACCACTGGGAAGGGCAGGTGTGAGGTAGTCTTACCACTGGGAAGGGGCAGGTGTGAGGTAGTCTTACCACTGGGAAGGGGCAGGTGTGAGGTAGTCTTACCACTGGGAAGGGGCAGGTGTGAGGGCCTTACCACTGGGAAGGGCAGGTGTGAGGTAGTCTTACCACTGGGAAGGGCAGGTGTGAGGTAGGGCCTTACCACTGGGAAGGGCAGGTGTGAGGTAGGGCCTTACCACTGGGAAGGGCAGGTGTGAGGTAGTCTTACCACTGGGAAGGGCAGGTGTGAGGTAGGGCCTTACCACTGGGAAGGGCAGGTGTGAGGTAGTCTTACCACTGGGAAGGGGCAGGTGTGAGGTAGGGCCTTACCACTGGGAAGGGCAGGTGTGAGGTAGGGCCTTACCACTGGGAAGGAGCAGGTGTGAGGTAGGGCCTTACCACTGGGAAGGGCAGGTGTGAGGTAGTCTTACCACTGGGAAGGGCAGGTGTGAGGTAGTCTTACCACTGGGAAGGGCAGGTGTGAGGCAGGGCCTTACCACTGGGAAGGGCAGGTGTGAGGTAGTCTTACCACTGGGAAGGGCAGGTGTGAGGTAGTCTTACCACTGGGAAGGGCAGGTGTGAGGTAGTCTTACCACTGGGAAGGGCAGGTGTGAGGTAGGGCCTTACCACTGGGAAGGGCAGGTGTGAGGTAGTCTTACCACTGGGAAGGGGCAGGTGTGAGGTAGGTCTTACCACTGGGAAGGGAGCAGGTGTGAGGTAGGCCTTACCACTGGGAAGGGCAGGTGTGAGGTAGTCTTACCACTGGGAAGGGCAGGTGTGAGGTAGGGCCTTACCACTGGGAAGGGCAGGTGTGAGGTAGTCTTACCACTGGGAAGGGCAGGTGTGAGGTAGTCTTACCACTGGGAAGGGCAGGTGTGAGGTAGGGCCTTACCACTGGGAAGGGCAGGTGTGAGGTAGTCTTACCACTGGGAAGGGGCAGGTGTGAGGTAGTCTTACCACTGGGAAGGGCAGGTGTGAGGTAGTCTTACCACTGGGAAGGGGGCAGGTGTGAGGTAGTCTTACCACTGGGAAGGGCAGGTGTGAGAGTAGGGCCTTACCACTGGGAAGGGCAGGTGTGAGGTAGGGCCTTACCACTGGGAAGGGCAGGTGTGAGGTAGGGCCTTACCACTGGGAAGGGCAGGTGTGAGGTAGGGCCTTACCACTGGGAAGGGCAGGTGTGAGGTAGGGCCTTACCACTGGGAAGGGGCAGGTGTGAGGTAGGGCCTTACCACTGGGAAGGGGCAGGTGTGAGGTAGGGCCTTACCACTGGGAAGGGCAGGTGTGAGTAGGGCCTTACCACTGGGAAGGGCAGGTGTGAGGTAGTCTTACCACTGGGAAGGGCAGGTGTGAGGTAGTCTTACCACTGGGAAGGGCAGGTGTGAGGTAGTCTTACCACTGGGAAGGGCAGGTGTGGGGTAGGGCCTTACCACTGGGAAGGGCAGGTGTGAGGTAGGGCCTTACCACTGGGAAGGGGCAGGTGTGAGGTAGTCTTACCACTGGGAAGGGGCAGGTGTGAGGTAGGGCCTTACCACTGGGAAGGGCAGGTGTGAGGTAGTCTTACCACTGGGAAGGGCAGGTGTGAGGTAGTCTTACCACTGGGAAGGGGCAGGTGTGAGGTAGTCTTACCACTGGGAAGGGCAGGTGTGAGGTAGGGCCTTACCACTGGGAAGGGCAGGTGTGAGGTAGTCTTACCACTGGGAAGGGGCAGGTGTGAGGTAGTCTTACCACTGGGAAGGGCAGGTGTGAGGTAGGGCCTTACCACTGGGAAGGGGCAGGTGTGAGGTAGTCTTACCACTGGGAAGGGCAGGTGTGAGGTAGTCTTACCACTGGGAAGGGGCAGGTGTGAGGTAGGGTCTTACCACTGGGAAGGGCAGGTGTGAGGTAGGGCCTTACCACTGGGAAGGGGCAGGTGTGAGGTAGGGCCTTACCACTGGGAAGGGCAGGTGTGAGGTAGTCTTACCACTGGGAAGGGCAGGTGTGAGTAGGGCCTTACCACTGGGAAGGGCAGGTGTGAGGTAGGGCCTTACCACTGGGAAGGGCAGGTGTGAGGTAGGGCCTTACCACTGGGAAGGGCAGGTGTGAGGTAGGGCCTTACCACTGGGAAGGGCAGGTGTGAGGTAGTCTTACCACTGGGAAGGGCAGGTGTGAGGTAGGGCCTTACCACTGGGAAGGAGCAGGTGTGAGGTAGTGACCACTGGGAAGGGCAGGTGTGAGTAGGGCCTTACCACTGGGAAGGGCAGGTGTGAGAGTAGTCTTACCACTGGGAAGGGGCAGGTGTGAGGTAGGGCCTTACCACTGGGAAGGGCAGGTGTGAGGTAGGGCCTTACCACTGGGAAGGGCAGGTGTGAGGGCCTTACCACTGGGAAGGGCAGGTGTGAGGTAGTCTTACCACTGGGAAGGGGCAGGTGTGAGGTAGGGCCTTACCACTGGGAAGGGGCAGGTGTGAGGTAGTCTTACCACTGGGAAGGGCAGGTGTGAGGTAGTCTTACCACTGGGAAGGGCAGGTGTGAGGTAGTCTTACCACTGGGAAGGGCAGGTGTGAGGTAGGGCCTTACCACTGGGAAGGGCAGGTGTGAGGTAGGGCCTTACCACTGGGAAGGGCAGGTGTGAGGTAGGGCCTTACCACTGGGAAGGGCAGGTGTGAGGTAGGGCCTTACCACTGGGAAGGGGCAGGTGTGAGGTAGGGCCTTACCACTGGGAAGGGGCAGGTGTGAGGTAGGGCCTTACCACTGGGAAGGGCAGGTGTGAGGTAGTCTTACCACTGGGAAGGGCAGGTGTGAGGTAGTCTTACCACTGGGAAGGGCAGGTGTGAGGTAGGGCCTCTTACCACTGGGAAGGGCAGGTGTGAGTAGGGCCTTACCACTGGGAAGGGGCAGGTGTGAGGTAGTCTTACCACTGGGAAGGGGCAGGTGTGAGGTAGGGCCTTACCACTGGGAAGGGCAGGTGTGAGGTAGGGCCTTACCACTGGGAAGGGCAGGTGTGAGGTAGGGCCTTACCACTGGGAAGGGGCAGGTGTGAGGTAGGGCCTTACCACTGGGAAGGGCAGGTGTGAGGTAGTCTTACCACTGGGAAGGGCAGGTGTGAGGTAGGGCCTTACCACTGGGAAGGGCAGGTGTGAGGTAGGGCCTTACCACTGGGAAGGGCAGGTGTGAGGTAGTCTTACCACTGGGAAGGGGCAGGTGTGAGGTAGTCTTACCACTGGGAAGGGCAGGTGTGAGGTAGGGCCTTACCACTGGGAAGGGCAGGTGTGAGGTAGGGCCTTACCACTGGGAAGGGCAGGTGTGAGGTAGTCTTACCACTGGGAAGGGGCAGGTGTGAGGTAGTCTTACCACTGGGAAGGGCAGGTGTGAGGTAGGGCCTTACCACTGGGAAGGGGCAGGTGTGAGGTAGGGCCTTACCACTGGGAAGGGCAGGTGTGAGGTAGTCTTACCACTGGGAAGGGCAGGTGTGAGAGTAGGGCCTTACCACTGGGAAGGGCAGGTGTGAGGTAGGGCCTTACCACTGGGAAGGGCAGGTGTGAGGTAGTCTTACCACTGGGAAGGGGCAGGTGTGAGGTAGGGCCTTACCACTGGGAAGGGCAGGTGTGAGGTAGTCTTACCACTGGGAAGGGCAGGTGTGAGGTAGTCTTACCACTGGGAAGGGGCAGGTGTGAGGTAGTCTTACCACTGGGAAGGGGCAGGTGTGAGGTAGTCTTACCACTGGGAAGGGCAGGTGTGAGGTAGTCTTACCACTGGGAAGGGGCAGGTGTGAGGTAGGTCTTACCACTGGGAAGGGAGCAGGTGTGAGGTAGGGCCTTACCACTGGGAAGGGCAGGTGTGAGGTAGTCTTACCACTGGGAAGGGCAGGTGTGAGGTAGTCTTACCACTGGGAAGGGCAGGTGTGAGGTAGGGCCTTACCACTGGGAAGGGCAGGTGTGAGGTAGTCTTACCACTGGGAAGGGGCAGGTGTGAGGTAGGGCCTTACCACTGGGAAGGGCAGGTGTGAGGTAGGGCCTTACCACTGGGAAGGGGCAGGTGTGAGAGTAGTCTTACCACTGGGAAGGGGCAGGTGTGAGGTAGGGCCTTACCACTGGGAAGGGCAGGTGTGAGGTAGGGTCTTACCACTGGGAAGGGCAGGTGTGAGGTAGTCTTACCACTGGGAAGGGGCAGGTGTGAGGTAGGGCCTTACCACTGGGAAGGGCAGGTGTGAGGTAGTCTTACCACTGGGAAGGGCAGGTGTGAGGTAGGGCCTTACCACTGGGAAGGGGCAGGTGTGAGGTAGTCTTACCACTGGGAAGGGCAGGTGTGAGGTAGTCTTACCACTGGGAAGGGGCAGGTGTGAGGTAGGGCCTTACCACTGGGAAGGGGCAGGTGTGAGGTAGGGCCTTACCACTGGGAAGGGCAGGTGTGAGGTAGTCTTACCACTGGGAAGGGCAGGTGTGAGTAGGGCCTTACCACTGGGAAGGGGCAGGTGTGAGGTAGGGCCTTACCACTGGGAAGGGCAGGTGTGAGGTAGGGCCTTACCACTGGGAAGGGCAGGTGTGAGGTAGTCTTACCACTGGGAAGGGGCAGGTGTGAGGTAGGGCCTTACCACTGGGAAGGGCAGGTGTGAGGTAGGGCCTTACCACTGGGAAGGGCAGGTGTGAGGTAGGGCCTTACCACTGGGAAGGGCAGGTGTGAGGTAGTCTTACCACTGGGAAGGGCAGGTGTGAGGTAGTCTTACCACTGGGAAGGGCAGGTGTGAGGTAGGGCCTTACCACTGGGAAGGGCAGGTGTGAGGTAGGGCCTTACCACTGGGAAGGGCAGGTGTGAGGTAGTCTTACCACTGGGAAGGGGCAGGTGTGAGGTAGGGCCTTACCACTGGGAAGGGGCAGGTGTGAGGTAGGGCCTTACCACTGGGAAGGGCAGGTGTGAGGTAGGGCCTTACCACTGGGAAGGGCAGGTGTGAGGTAGTCTTACCACTGGGAAGGGCAGGTGTGAGGTAGGGCCTTACCACTGGGAAGGGCAGGTGTGAGGTAGGGCCTTACCACTGGGAAGGGCAGGTGTGAGGTAGGGCCTTACCACTGGGAAGGGCAGGTGTGAGGTAGTCTTACCACTGGGAAGGGCAGGTGTGAGGTAGGGCCTTACCACTGGGAAGGGCAGGTGTGAGAGGTAGGGCCTTACCACTGGGAAGGGCAGGTGTGAGGTAGGGCCTTACCACTGGGAAGGGGCAGGTGTGAGGTAGTCTTACCACTGGGAAGGGGCAGGTGTGAGGGTAGGGCCTTACCACTGGGAAGGGCAGGTGTGAGGTAGGGCCTTACCACTGGGAAGGGCAGGTGTGAGAGTAGGGCCTTACCACTGGGAAGGGCAGGTGTGAGGTAGGGCCTTACCACTGGGAAGGGCAGGTGTGAGGTAGGGCCTTACCACTGGGAAGGGCAGGTGTGAGGTAGTCTTACCACTGGGAAGGGCAGGTGTGAGGTAGTCTTACCACTGGGAAGGGCAGGTGTGAGGTAGGGCCTTACCACTGGGAAGGGCAGGTGTGAGGTAGGGCCTTACCACTGGGAAGGGCAGGTGTGAGGTAGTCTTACCACTGGGAAGGGCAGGTGTGAGGTAGGGCCTTACCACTGGGAAGGGCAGGTGTGAGGTAGGGCCTTACCACTGGGAAGGGCAGGTGTGAGGTAGGGCCTTACCACTGGGAAGGGCAGGTGTGAGGTAGTCTTACCACTGGGAAGGGCAGGTGTGAGGTAGTCTTACCACTGGGAAGGGCAGGTGTGAGGTAGGGCCTTACCACTGGGAAGGGCAGGTGTGAGGTAGGGCCTTACCACTGGGAAGGGCAGGTGTGAGGTAGTCTTACCACTGGGAAGGGCAGGTGTGAGGTAGTCTTACCACTGGGAAGGGCAGGTGTGAGGTAGTCTTACCACTGGGAAGGGCAGGTGTGAGGTAGTCTTACCACTGGGAAGGGCAGGTGTGAGGTAGGGCCTTACCACTGGGAAGGGCAGGTGTGAGGTAGTCTTACCACTGGGAAGGGCAGGTGTGAGGTAGTCTTACCACTGGGAAGGGCAGGTGTGAGGTAGTCTTACCACTGGGAAGGGCAGGTGTGAGGTAGTCTTACCACTGGGAAGGGCAGGTGTGAGGTAGGGCCTTACCACTGGGAAGGGGCAGGTGTGAGGTAGGGCCTTACCACTGGGAAGGGCAGGTGTGAGGTAGTCTTACCACTGGGAAGGGCAGGTGTGAGGTAGGGCCTTACCACTGGGAAGGGCAGGTGTGAGGTAGTCTTACCACTGGGAAGGGGCAGGTGTGAGGTAGGGCCTTACCACTGGGAAGGGCAGGTGTGAGGTAGTCTTACCACTGGGAAGGGGCAGGTGTGAGGTAGGGCCTTACCACTGGGAAGGGCAGGTGTGAGGTAGTCTTACCACTGGGAAGGGGCAGGTGTGAGGTAGTCTTACCACTGGGAAGGGGCAGGTGTGAGGTAGTCTTACCACTGGGAAGGGCAGGTGTGAGGTAGTCTTACCACTGGGAAGGGCAGGTGTGAGGTAGTCTTACCACTGGGAAGGGGCAGGTGTGAGGTAGTCTTACCACTGGGAAGGGCAGGTGTGAGGTAGTCTTACCACTGGGAAGGGCAGGTGTGAGGTAGGGCCTTACCACTGGGAAGGGCAGGTGTGAGGTAGTCTTACCACTGGGAAGGGCAGGTGTGAGGTAGGGCCTTACCACTGGGAAGGGCAGGTGTGAGGTAGGGCCTTACCACTGGGAAGGGGCAGGTGTGAGGTAGGGCCTTACCACTGGGAAGGGCAGGTGTGAGAGTAGGGCCTTACCACTGGGAAGGGCAGGTGTGAGGTAGTCTTACCACTGGGAAGGGCAGGTGTGAGGTAGGGCCTTACCACTGGGAAGGGCAGGTGTGAGGTAGGGCCTTACCACTGGGAAGGGCAGGTGTGAGAGTAGTCTTACCACTGGGAAGGGGCAGGTGTGAGGTAGGGCCTTACCACTGGGAAGGGCAGGTGTGAGGTAGGGCCTTACCACTGGGAAGGGCAGGTGTGAGGTAGGGCCTTACCACTGGGAAGGGCAGGTGTGAGGTAGTCTTACCACTGGGAAGGGCAGGTGTGAGGTAGTCTTACCACTGGGAAGGGGCAGGTGTGAGGTAGGGCCTTACCACTGGGAAGGGCAGGTGTGAGGTAGGGCCTTACCACTGGGAAGGGCAGGTGTGAGGTAGTCTTACCACTGGGAAGGGGCAGGTGTGAGGTAGGGCCTTACCACTGGGAAGGGCAGGTGTGAGGTAGGGCCTTACCACTGGGAAGGGCAGGTGTGAGGTAGGGCCTTACCACTGGGAAGGGCAGGTGTGAGGTAGTCTTACCACTGGGAAGGGGCAGGTGTGAGGTAGGGCCTTACCACTGGGAAGGGCAGGTGTGAGGTAGTCTTACCACTGGGAAGGGCAGGTGTGAGGTAGGGCCTTACCACTGGGAAGGGCAGGTGTGAGGTAGTCTTACCACTGGGAAGGGCAGGTGTGAGGTAGTCTTACCACTGGGAAGGGCAGGTGTGAGGTAGGGCCTTACCACTGGGAAGGGGCAGGTGTGAGGTAGTCTTACCACTGGGAAGGGGCAGGTGTGAGGTAGTCTTACCACTGGGAAGGGCAGGTGTGAGGTAGGGCCTTACCACTGGGAAGGGGCAGGTGTGAGGTAGTCTTACCACTGGGAAGGGCAGGTGTGAGGTAGTCTTACCACTGGGAAGGGGGCAGGTGTGAGGTGGGCCTTACCACTGGGAAGGAGCAGGTGTGAGGTAGTCTTACCACTGGGAAGGGCAGGTGTGAGGTAGGGCCTTACCACTGGGAAGGGCAGGTGTGAGGTAGTCTTACCACTGGGAAGGGCAGGTGTGAGGTAGTCTTACCACTGGGAAGGGCAGGTGTGAGGTAGTCTTACCACTGGGAAGGGCAGGTGTGAGGTAGGGCCTTACCACTGGGAAGGGGCAGGTGTGAGGTAGTCTTACCACTGGGAAGGGCAGGTGTGAGGTAGTCTTACCACTGGGAAGGGCAGGTGTGAGGTAGTCTTACCACTGGGAAGGGGCAGGTGTGAGGTAGGGTCTTACCACTGGGAAGGGCAGGTGTGAGGTAGGGCCTTACCACTGGGAAGGGCAGGTGTGAGGTAGTCTTACCACTGGGAAGGGCAGGTGTGAGGTAGTCTTACCACTGGGAAGGGCAGGTGTGAGGTAGTCTTACCACTGGGAAGGGCAGGTGTGAGGTAGGGCCTTACCACTGGGAAGGGCAGGTGTGAGGTAGGGCCTTACCACTGGGAAGGGCAGGTGTGAGGTAGGGCCTTACCACTGGGAAGGGGCAGGTGTGAGGTAGGGCCTTACCACTGGGAAGGGCAGGTGTGAGGTAGTCTTACCACTGGGAAGGGCAGGTGTGAGGTAGGGCCTTACCACTGGGAAGGGCAGGTGTGAGGTAGGGCCTTACCACTGGGAAGGGCAGGTGTGAGGTAGGGCCTTACCACTGGGAAGGGCAGGTGTGAGGTAGTCTTACCACTGGGAAGGGGCAGGTGTGAGGTAGGGCCTTACCACTGGGAAGGGGCAGGTGTGAGGTAGGGCTTTACCACTGGGAAGGGCAGGTGTGAGGTAGTCTTACCACTGGGAAGGGCAGGTGTGAGGTAGTCTTACCACTGGGAAGGGGCAGGTGTGAGGTAGGGCCTTACCACTGGGAAGGGCAGGTGTGAGGTAGTCTTACCACTGGGAAGGGCAGGTGTGAGGTAGGGCCTTACCACTGGGAAGGGCAGGTGTGAGGTAGGGCCTTACCACTGGGAAGGGCAGGTGTGAGGTAGTCTTACCACTGGGAAGGGCAGGTGTGAGGTAGGGCCTTACCACTGGGAAGGGGCAGGTGTGAGGTAGTCTTACCACTGGGAAGGGCAGGTGTGAGGTAGGGCCTTACCACTGGGAAGGGCAGGTGTGAGGTAGTCTTACCACTGGGAAGGGGCAGGTGTGAGGTAGGGCCTTACCACTGGGAAGGGCAGGTGTGAGGTAGTCTTACCACTGGGAAGGGCAGGTGTGAGGTAGGGCCTTACCACTGGGAAGGGCAGGTGTGAGGTAGGGCCTTACCACTGGGAAGGGGCAGGTGTGAGGTAGTCTTACCACTGGGAAGGGCAGGTGTGAGGTAGTCTTACCACTGGGAAGGGCAGGTGTGAGGTAGGGCCTTACCACTGGGAAGGGCAGGTGTGAGGTAGTCTTACCACTGGGAAGGGCAGGTGTGAGGTAGGGCCTTACCACTGGGAAGGGGCAGGTGTGAGGTAGTCTTACCACTGGGAAGGGGCAGGTGTGAGGTAGGGCCTTACCACTGGGAAGGGGCAGGTGTGAGGTAGGGCCTTACCACTGGGAAGGGCAGGTGTGAGGTAGTCTTACCACTGGGAAGGGCAGGTGTGAGGTAGTCTTACCACTGGGAAGGGGCAGGTGTGAGGTAGGGCCTTACCACTGGGAAGGGCAGGTGTGAGGTAGGGCCTTACCACTGGGAAGGGCAGGTGTGAGGTAGGGCCTTACCACTGGGAAGGGCAGGTGTGAGGTAGGGCCTTACCACTGGGAAGGGGCAGGTGTGAGGTAGTCTTACCACTGGGAAGGGGCAGGTGTGAGGTAGGGCCTTACCACTGGGAAGGGGCAGGTGTGAGGTAGGGCCTTACCACTGGGAAGGGGCAGGTGTGAGGTAGGGCCTTACCACTGGGAAGGGGCAGGTGTGAGGTAGTCTTACCACTGGGAAGGGCAGGTGTGAGGTAGTCTTACCACTGGGAAGGGGCAGGTGTGAGGTAGTCTTACCACTGGGAAGGGCAGGTGTGAGGTAGTCTTACCACTGGGAAGGGGCAGGTGTGAGGTAGGGCCTTACCACTGGGAAGGGCAGGTGTGAGGTAGGGCCTTACCACTGGGAAGGGCAGGTGTGAGGTAGGGCCTTACCACTGGGAAGGGGCAGGTGTGAGGTAGGGCCTTACCACTGGGAAGGGCAGGTGTGAGGTAGTCTTACCACTGGGAAGGGCAGGTGTGAGGTAGGCCTTACCACTGGGAAGGGGCAGGTGTGAGGTAGTCTTACCACTGGGAAGGGGCAGGTGTGAGGTAGGGCCTTACCACTGGGAAGGGCAGGTGTGAGGTAGTCTTACCACTGGGAAGGGCAGGTGTGAGGTAGTCTTACCACTGGGAAGGGCAGGTGTGAGGTAGGGCCTTACCACTGGGAAGGGCAGGTGTGAGGTAGTCTTACCACTGGGAAGGGGCAGGTGTGAGGTAGTCTTACCACTGGGAAGGGCAGGTGTGAGGTAGTCTTACCACTGGGAAGGGGCAGGTGTGAGGTAGTCTTACCACTGGGAAGGGGCAGGTGTGAGGTAGTCTTACCACTGGGAAGGGCAGGTGTGAGGTAGTCTTACCACTGGGAAGGGCAGGTGTGAGGTAGGGCCTTACCACTGGGAAGGGCAGGTGTGAGGTAGTCTTACCACTGGGAAGGGGCAGGTGTGAGGTAGTCTTACCACTGGGAAGGGCAGGTGTGAGGTAGTCTTACCACTGGGAAGGGCAGGTGTGAGGTAGTCTTACCACTGGGAAGGGCAGGTGTGAGGTAGTCTTACCACTGGGAAGGGGCAGGTGTGAGGTAGTCTTACCACTGGGAAGGGGCAGGTGTGAGGTAGTCTTACCACTGGGAAGGGCAGGTGTGAGGTAGTCTTACCACTGGGAAGGGGCAGGTGTGAGGTAGGGCCTTACCACTGGGAAGGGCAGGTGTGAGGTAGGGCCTTACCACTGGGAAGGGCAGGTGTGAGGTAGTCTTACCACTGGGAAGGGCAGGTGTGAGGTAGTCTTACCACTGGGAAGGGGCAGGTGTGAGGTAGGGCCTTACCACTGGGAAGGGGCAGGTGTGAGGTAGGGCCTTACCACTGGGAAGGGCAGGTGTGAGGTAGGGCCTTACCACTGGGAAGGGCAGGTGTGAGGTAGGGCCTTACCACTGGGAAGGGGCAGGTGTGAGGTAGGGCCTTACCACTGGGAAGGGGCAGGTGTGAGGTAGTCTTACCACTGGGAAGGGCAGGTGTGAGGTAGGGCCTTACCACTGGGAAGGGGCAGGTGTGAGGTAGGGCCTTACCACTGGGAAGGGGCAGGTGTGAGGTAGGGCCTTACCACTGGGAAGGGGCAGGTGTGAGGTAGTCTTACCACTGGGAAGGGCAGGTGTGAGGTAGGGCCTTACCACTGGGAAGGGGCAGGTGTGAGGTAGGGCCTTACCACTGGGAAGGGGCAGGTGTGAGGTAGGGCCTTACCACTGGGAAGGGGCAGGTGTGAGGTAGTCTTACCACTGGGAAGGGCAGGTGTGAGGTAGGGCCTTACCACTGGGAAGGGGCAGGTGTGAGGTAGGGCCTTACCACTGGGAAGGGCAGGTGTGAGGTAGGGCCTTACCACTGGGAAGGGGCAGGTGTGAGGTAGGGCCTTACCACTGGGAAGGGCAGGTGTGAGGTAGGGCCTTACCACTGGGAAGGGCAGGTGTGAGGTAGGGCCTTACCACTGGGAAGGGGCAGGTGTGAGGTAGTCTTACCACTGGGAAGGGCAGGTGTGAGGTAGGGCCTTACCACTGGGAAGGGCAGGTGTGAGGTAGTCTTACCACTGGGAAGGGCAGGTGTGAGGTAGGGCCTTACCACTGGGAAGGGCAGGTGTGAGGTAGGGCCTTACCACTGGGAAGGGGCAGGTGTGAGGTAGTCTTACCACTGGGAAGGGCAGGTGTGAGGTAGTCTTACCACTGGGAAGGGGCAGGTGTGAGGTAGTCTTACCACTGGGAAGGGGCAGGTGTGAGGTAGGGCCTTACCACTGGGAAGGGCAGGTGTGAGGTAGGGCCTTACCACTGGGAAGGGCAGGTGTGAGGTAGTCTTACCACTGGGAAGGGCAGGTGTGAGGTAGGGCCTTACCACTGGGAAGGGCAGGTGTGAGGTAGGGCCTTACCACTGGGAAGGGCAGGTGTGAGGTAGTCTTACCACTGGGAAGGGCAGGTGTGAGGTAGTCTTACCACTGGGAAGGGGCAGGTGTGAGGTAGGGCCTTACCACTGGGAAGGGCAGGTGTGAGGTAGGGCCTTACCACTGGGAAGGGCAGGTGTGAGGTAGGGCCTTACCACTGGGAAGGGCAGGTGTGAGGTAGGGCCTTACCACTGGGAAGGGCAGGTGTGAGGTAGGGCCTTACCACTGGGAAGGGCAGGTGTGAGGTAGTCTTACCACTGGGAAGGGGCAGGTGTGAGGTAGGGCCTTACCACTGGGAAGGGCAGGTGTGAGGTAGTCTTACCACTGGGAAGGGCAGGTGTGAGGTAGTCTTACCACTGGGAAGGGCAGGTGTGAGGTAGTCTTACCACTGGGAAGGGGCAGGTGTGAGGTAGGGCCTTACCACTGGGAAGGGCAGGTGTGAGGTAGGGCCTTACCACTGGGAAGGGCAGGTGTGAGGTAGGGCCTTACCACTGGGAAGGGCAGGTGTGAGGTAGTCTTACCACTGGGAAGGGGCAGGTGTGAGGTAGGGCCTTACCACTGGGAAGGGGCAGGTGTGAGGTAGGGTCTTACCACTGGGAAGGGCAGGTGTGAGGTAGGGCCTTACCACTGGGAAGGGCAGGTGTGAGGTAGGGCCTTACCACTGGGAAGGGCAGGTGTGAGGTAGGCCTTACCACTGGGAAGGGCAGGTGTGAGGTAGGGCCTTACCACTGGGAAGGGGCAGGTGTGAGGTAGGGCCTTACCACTGGGAAGGGCAGGTGTGAGGTAGGGCCTTACCACTGGGAAGGGGCAGGTGTGAGGTAGTAGGGCCTTACCACTGGGAAGGGCAGGTGTGAGGTAGTCTTACCACTGGGAAGGGGCAGGTGTGAGGTAGGGCCTTACCACTGGGAAGGGCAGGTGTGAGGTAGTCTTACCACTGGGAAGGGGCAGGTGTGAGGTAGTCTTACCACTGGGAAGGGCAGGTGTGAGGTAGTCTTACCACTGGGAAGGGGCAGGTGTGAGGTAGTCTTACCACTGGGAAGGGCAGGTGTGAGGTAGTCTTACCACTGGGAAGGGGCAGGTGTGAGGTAGTCTTACCACTGGGAAGGGCAGGTGTGAGGTAGTCTTACCACTGGGAAGGGCAGGTGTGAGGTAGGTCTTACCACTGGGAAGGGCAGGTGTGAGGTAGTCTTACCACTGGGAAGGGCAGGTGTGAGGTAGGGCCTTACCACTGGGAAGGGCAGGTGTGAGGTAGTCTTACCACTGGGAAGGGCAGGTGTGAGGTAGTCTTACCACTGGGAAGGGGCAGGTGTGAGGTAGTCTTACCACTGGGAAGGGCAGGTGTGAGGTAGTCTTACCACTGGGAAGGGCAGGTGTGAGGTAGGGCCTTACCACTGGGAAGGGGCAGGTGTGAGGTAGCCTTACCACTGGGAAGGGCAGGTGTGAGGTAGGGCCTTACCACTGGGAAGGGCAGGTGTGAGGTAGGGCCTTACCACTGGGAAGGGCAGGTGTGAGGTAGGGCCTTACCACTGGGAAGGGCAGGTGTGAGGTAGTCTTACCACTGGGAAGGGCAGGTGTGAGGTAGGCCTTACCACTGGGAAGGGGCAGGTGTGAGGTAGGCCTTACCACTGGGAAGGGCAGGTGTGAGGTAGGGCCTTACCACTGGGAAGGGCAGGTGTGAGGTAGTCTTACCACTGGGAAGGGGCAGGTGTGAGGTAGGGCCTTACCACTGGGAAGGGCAGGTGTGAGGTAGTCTTACCACTGGGAAGGGCAGGTGTGAGGTAGTCTTACCACTGGGAAGGGGCAGGTGTGAGGTAGGGCCTTACCACTGGGAAGGGCAGGTGTGAGGTAGGGCCTTACCACTGGGAAGGGCAGGTGTGAGGTAGTCTTACCACTGGGAAGGGGCAGGTGTGAGGTAGTCTTACCACTGGGAAGGGCAGGTGTGAGGTAGGGCCTTACCACTGGGAAGGGCAGGTGTGAGGTAGGGCCTTACCACTGGGAAGGGCAGGTGTGAGGTAGGGCCTTACCACTGGGAAGGGGCAGGTGTGAGGTAGTCTTACCACTGGGAAGGGCAGGTGTGAGGTAGTCTTACCACTGGGAAGGGCAGGTGTGAGGTAGGGCCTTACCACTGGGAAGGGGCAGGTGTGAGGTAGGGCCTTACCACTGGGAAGGGCAGGTGTGAGGTAGTCTTACCACTGGGAAGGGGCAGGTGTGAGGTAGGGCCTTACCACTGGGAAGGGCAGGTGTGAGGTAGTCTTACCACTGGGAAGGGCAGGTGTGAGGTAGTCTTACCACTGGGAAGGGCAGGTGTGAGGTAGTCTTACCACTGGGAAGGGCAGGTGTGAGGTAGTCTTACCACTGGGAAGGGGCAGGTGTGAGGTAGGGCCTTACCACTGGGAAGGGCAGGTGTGAGGTAGTCTTACCACTGGGAAGGGCAGGTGTGAGGTAGTCTTACCACTGGGAAGGGCAGGTGTGAGGTAGGGCCTTACCACTGGGAAGGGGCAGGTGTGAGGTAGTCTTACCACTGGGAAGGGGCAGGTGTGAGGTAGTCTTACCACTGGGAAGGGCAGGTGTGAGGTAGGGCCTTACCACTGGGAAGGGCAGGTGTGAGGTAGTCTTACCACTGGGAAGGGCAGGTGTGAGGTAGGGCCTTACCACTGGGAAGGGGCAGGTGTGAGGTAGTCTTACCACTGGGAAGGGCAGGTGTGAGGTAGTCTTACCACTGGGAAGGGCAGGTGTGAGGTAGGGTCTTACCACTGGGAAGGGCAGGTGTGAGGTAGGGCCTTACCACTGGGAAGGGGCAGGTGTGAGGTAGTCTTACCACTGGGAAGGGCAGGTGTGAGGTAGGGCCTTACCACTGGGAAGGGCAGGTGTGAGGTAGTCTTACCACTGGGAAGGGGCAGGTGTGAGGTAGGGCCTTACCACTGGGAAGGGGCAGGTGTGAGGTAGGGCCTTACCACTGGGAAGGGCAGGTGTGAGGTAGTCTTACCACTGGGAAGGGCAGGTGTGAGGTAGTCTTACCACTGGGAAGGGGCAGGTGTGAGGTAGGGCCTTACCACTGGGAAGGGCAGGTGTGAGGTAGTCTTACCACTGGGAAGGGCAGGTGTGAGGTAGGGCCTTACCACTGGGAAGGGCAGGTGTGAGGTAGTCTTACCACTGGGAAGGGGCAGGTGTGAGGTAGGGCCTTACCACTGGGAAGGGGCAGGTGTGAGGTAGTCTTACCACTGGGAAGGGCAGGTGTGAGGTAGGGCCTTACCACTGGGAAGGGCAGGTGTGAGGTAGTCTTACCACTGGGAAGGGCAGGTGTGAGGTAGGGCCTTACCACTGGGAAGGGCAGGTGTGAGGTAGTCTTACCACTGGGAAGGGCAGGTGTGAGGTAGGGCCTTACCACTGGGAAGGGGCAGGTGTGAGGTAGGGCCTTACCACTGGGAAGGGGCAGGTGTGAGGTAGTCTTACCACTGGGAAGGGCAGGTGTGAGGTAGGGCCTTACCACTGGGAAGGGCAGGTGTGAGGTAGTCTTACCACTGGGAAGGGGCAGGTGTGAGGTAGGGCCTTACCACTGGGAAGGGCAGGTGTGAGGTAGTCTTACCACTGGGAAGGGCAGGTGTGAGGTAGGGCCTTACCACTGGGAAGGGGCAGGTGTGAGGTAGGGCCTTACCACTGGGAAGGGGCAGGTGTGAGGTAGTCTTACCACTGGGAAGGGCAGGTGTGAGGTAGTCTTACCACTGGGAAGGGCAGGTGTGAGGTAGGGCCTTACCACTGGGAAGGGCAGGTGTGAGGTAGTCTTACCACTGGGAAGGGCAGGTGTGAGGTAGGGCCTTACCACTGGGAAGGGCAGGTGTGAGGTAGTCTTACCACTGGGAAGGGCAGGTGTGAGGTAGTCTTACCACTGGGAAGGGCAGGTGTGAGGTAGGGCCTTACCACTGGGAAGGGCAGGTGTGAGGTAGTCTTACCACTGGGAAGGGCAGGTGTGAGGTAGGGCCTTACCACTGGGAAGGGCAGGTGTGAGGTAGTCTTACCACTGGGAAGGGGCAGGTGTGAGGTAGTCTTACCACTGGGAAGGGGCAGGTGTGAGGTAGGGCCTTACCACTGGGAAGGGCAGGTGTGAGAGTAGGGCCTTACCACTGGGAAGGGCAGGTGTGAGGTAGTCTTACCACTGGGAAGGGCAGGTGTGAGGTAGGGCCTTACCACTGGGAAGGGCAGGTGTGAGGTAGTCTTACCACTGGGAAGGGCAGGTGTGAGGTAGTCTTACCACTGGGAAGGGCAGGTGTGAGGTAGGGCCTTACCACTGGGAAGGAGCAGGTGTGAGGTAGTCTTACCACTGGGAAGGGCAGGTGTGAGGTAGGGCCTTACCACTGGGAAGGGCAGGTGTGAGGTAGTCTTACCACTGGGAAGGGCAGGTGTGAGGTAGGGCCTTACCACTGGGAAGGGCAGGTGTGAGGTAGTCTTACCACTGGGAAGGGCAGGTGTGAGGTAGTCTTACCACTGGGAAGGGCAGGTGTGAGGTAGGGCCTTACCACTGGGAAGGGCAGGTGTGAGGTAGGGCCTTACCACTGGGAAGGGCAGGTGTGAGGTAGTCTTACCACTGGGAAGGGCAGGTGTGAGGTAGGGCCTTACCACTGGGAAGGGCAGGTGTGAGGTAGGGCCTTACCACTGGGAAGGGCAGGTGTGAGGTAGGGCCTTACCACTGGGAAGGGGCAGGTGTGAGGTAGTCTTACCACTGGGAAGGGCAGGTGTGAGGTAGGGCCTTACCACTGGGAAGGGGCAGGTGTGAGGTAGTCTTACCACTGGGAAGGGGCAGGTGTGAGGTAGGGCCTTACCACTGGGAAGGGGCAGGTGTGAGGTAGGGCCTTACCACTGGGAAGGGGCAGGTGTGAGGTAGGGCCTTACCACTGGGAAGGGGCAGGTGTGAGGTAGTCTTACCACTGGGAAGGGCAGGTGTGAGGTAGTCTTACCACTGGGAAGGGGCAGGTGTGAGGTAGTCTTACCACTGGGAAGGGCAGGTGTGAGGTAGTCTTACCACTGGGAAGGGGCAGGTGTGAGGTAGGGCCTTACCACTGGGAAGGGGCAGGTGTGAGGTAGGGCCTTACCACTGGGAAGGGGCAGGTGTGAGGTAGGGCCTTACCACTGGGAAGGGGCAGGTGTGAGGTAGGGCCTTACCACTGGGAAGGGGCAGGTGTGAGGTAGTCTTACCACTGGGAAGGGGCAGGTGTGAGGTAGGGCCTTACCACTGGGAAGGGGCAGGTGTGAGGTAGGGCCTTACCACTGGGAAGGGGCAGGTGTGAGGTAGGGCCTTACCACTGGGAAGGGGCAGGTGTGAGGTAGGGCCTTACCACTGGGAAGGGGGCAGGTGTGAGGTAGTCTTACCACTGGGAAGGGCAGGTGTGAGGTAGGGCCTTACCACTGGGAAGGAGGCAGGTGTGAGGTAGTCTTACCACTGGGAAGGGGCAGGTGTGAGGTAGGGCCTTACCACTGGGAAGGGCAGGTGTGAGGTAGGGCCTTACCACTGGGAAGGGGCAGGTGTGAGGTAGTCTTACCACTGGGAAGGGCAGGTGTGAGGTAGGGCCTTACCACTGGGAAGGGCAGGTGTGAGGTAGGGCCTTACCACTGGGAAGGGCAGGTGTGAGGTAGTCTTACCACTGGGAAGGGGCAGGTGTGAGGTAGTCTTACCACTGGGAAGGGCAGGTGTGAGGTAGTCTTACCACTGGGAAGGGCAGGTGTGAGGTAGGGCCTTACCACTGGGAAGGGCAGGTGTGAGGTAGGGCCTTACCACTGGGAAGGGCAGGTGTGAGGTAGTCTTACCACTGGGAAGGGCAGGTGTGAGGTAGGGCCTTACCACTGGGAAGGGGCAGGTGTGAGGTAGGGCCTTACCACTGGGAAGGGCAGGTGTGAGGTAGTCTTACCACTGGGAAGGGCAGGTGTGAGGTAGGGCCTTACCACTGGGAAGGGCAGGTGTGAGGTAGGGCCTTACCACTGGGAAGGGGCAGGTGTGAGGTAGGGCCTTACCACTGGGAAGGGCAGGTGTGAGGTAGTCTTACCACTGGGAAGGGCAGGTGTGAGGTAGGGCCTTACCACTGGGAAGGGCAGGTGTGAGGTA